>JAPYZL010007759.1:0-19417 GCA_030522825.1 Platygaster orseoliae | reverse complement strand
CTGTATATTTCATGCCAATATTCACCTGACTTTTAATTTAATGAAAATAGGCGTAAGTTTTTTAGGTGGGAACACTTGATATGGAACGCCCCATATGTGTGTTTATATGGGCCTAACATTAGGCAAATATTTCGTAATCTAGTGACATAATGTGACTGTTCTAAATTTTACCATTTCATGTACTTTTGATTAAAAATATCTGAAATCGAAATCCAAAACCTAGATTTCGTTTTTTTTTCTATAGTTCTGTCCACAATTGATAGATGTTTCGATAAAAAACAACTTCATGAATTTTTTTCCGATAAATCATTTTTGCAAATGTTATTTGTAGTTAAATATTCATACAGAGTTGTATATTAATTAGTATAATTTCCGAACAGTTAAATAAAGTTTTATGCGACTTGCGTCAAAACAGGGACCGAATTTCATACTTCGACATGACGAAATTAAATTTTCCAAGAAAAAAAAAATGTTTTTCGCGAAAAAAGTACTTGTGAATATACAATTGAATAATTTTTCAACTTCTCGAGCTTTTGTCTAAATCTAGAAAAATCATTTATATTCAACATTGCTTTGAGCTGTGATTTCAAATCAAAAAAGTTAGGGATCTCAGATGGTTTTCGATTTCAAAATTTTTATAATAAGCATCACCAAAGCGCCAGCCCTTCTTTAGCGGCAGGGTATAAATTTCTGAAATCGACCAGAAAACCTCGATTTCGTTTTTTTTCTATAGTTCTATCCACAATCGATAGATTTTCCGATAACAAACAATTCTATGAATTTTTTTTCCGAGAAATTATTTTTGCAGAAGTTATTTGCAGTTGAGTATTTACACAGAGTTTTATATCAGTTACTATAATTTGCGAAAGGTTCAATGGGTTTTTATGCGACTTTCGTCAAAATAGAGACCGAATTTCTTGCTAAGACTTGACGAAATAAGATTTTGCAAACAAAAAATTTTTTCGTTAAAAAAATTTTTTTTTAATAAACAATTGAATAATTTTTCAACTTCTCGATCTTTTATCTAAATCAAGAAAAATTATTTACGTTCTACTTTGCTTTCAGCTATGATTTCAAATCAAAAAAGTTAGGGATCTCAGATGGTTTTCGATTTCAGAATTTTTATAATAAGCATCACCCAAGCGCGAGCCGTTCTCTTAAAAAAAAAAAATAAAAAAACAAACGTACAACAAAAAACAGAGAAAAAAAAAAAAAATAAAAAAAAAAAAAAAAAAAAAAAAAAAAAAAAAAAAAAAAAAAAAAAAAAAAAAAAAAAAAAAAAAGATGCGTCGTTAAATCGAAGTCCTAAGGACTCATACGGTTGTAAATATTTTTGGACAGTTTCCTACGATAAGATTAGACCGCGCATTTGTGAATGAAAGAATTTTACATAGTTTTATTATATCTCTGAAAATTTCTGGAAATCAGGTTTGTATATATATAGATAATTTTTCTATTTTAAAAGGAGAAAATTTCTGAACTGGGTTTAGTTTTCAAAATGCCGTGGGCTACGACTTGTTACAACCCCAAAAATAAAAAAAGCACGCAACCGTTTATCCAAATTTATATGAAATCACCGATAATTGGAATCCGGCGTTAAAATTGTTGGTTGGGAAATCTGTATGTGCTTCGTGTAAAAGACAAATAAACAAGGATTTATAGGCAAGTAAGGTAAATGCCCCAGTAACTGGCCACTGCCCGGTCAATTCTACTGTTAATCTTTTTCATAAGCTTTTTGTAGGTACTAAGTACATTGTTTTTTACCTCATCGGAATGTTTCGTTCTCTTAAAGTTTAAATTCGTTCGACATCAATTATTATTTATAAATACTTCAAATATGGGAGGAAACGGAAACAACTTTTTCATTTCCATTGATTTCCAAAAGTTTAGAACTGGAGAAACCTAACCTTTTCTCATGTTTTGTTTTCAGAAACAAGATATGTCGGCCAAACAAACAGAGCCCCAAGAAAACGAGTCCTTTAACGAAATCGACATGAGGATAAATCTTGAAAGGCACGAAGTTTTTACCGAAGATTCGGCGGAAAGTTTGGCATTGAACACCGGTGCCAGGGACGAAGTTAGGTCCGATGGAAGTGATTCCGGACTTGGTGGCGAAGTCCTCGGAGAACTTGGAATCGCTCCTGCTCCAGAAAGTGATTCGGAAACATTGTTTCTGGATAAAATGCCAATTGCGATGCAGGAAAACGTCAAAGGTTAGATTTTAAATTCATTGTGAATTTATATGCTTCAATAAATAATTTCATCGAAAGGGTAGGACACCACAATGTTCAAACCGCAGTGAATAAAGATTTTTATGTCCGTCAAATTTAAATTCCAAATTTTCTTATTATTTTGGTCTAACCTCAATCTTTGAATAGTGTTTATTATGTTTAAAATGTCAAAATTTTAAAAAAATTAAAAAACTGAAAATTTTATAAATACACGGAAAAAATTTTTTAGCAAAAATTACCAAACAGTTCAGGAATCGCTGGACAATGGTGAAATTTTGTCACTTTGTCCTAAAAAATATAGTAATTTTTACCATATTTTAGGATTTCTTACCCAAAATGTGGTAAAAATTACTATATTTTTTGGGAAAAAGTGACAAAATTTCCCCATTGTCCAGCGATTCTTGAATCTTTGGTAATTTTTGCCATAAAATTTTTTCCGTGTAGTCGATAGTTTTATAAATGAACAATGTAAATTTTGTATATTGTGATCATAATCATATTTTTTGGAGAAGTTCATGGTTTTCTTTTGTTATGTGAAAAAATTTCAAAAACTTGAAAGTATTGAAAAATTACGAAAAATGATTATGAATTACACGAATTTAAGTGAATTTTTTTGGATGATTACTATTAAAATATGAAGAAAATAGAAAAGCATATGGATAATTCTCCAAATTGTTGTAAATTCTATAAAATTCGAACAAATTGTTCAATGTCAGATAATGTTAATAAACTTTGTACATCGTGAAAAATTTTTAAACGGATAGTCTATAATTTTTGAAATTTTAAAAATAATTTAAAGCATTATATAACTTTAAGAAATGTTAGGGATTTTTTTAAAAAATTTTGATGGTCCAGTTAAACGAGAATTTAATAATTAATTGATTTTTACTTGGTATTTTTGGGTATTTCATCTTCATATCATTATAAAGTTTTTTGAAATCAAGAAGTGACCCTTGCACAAAAATGTTATATAATTGTCAAGATTTAATTGAAATTTGGAGTTTCAGAAAATTTCCACGAAATCCGTAAATTGTTTAAAATTACGACAATTTTCAACAACTACAATTTGTAAGTTTTTTTCCTTGTTTTCATTTTTTTTTAATGCAAACATTTTACATGTTTTTTTTTCTAACTTCTTGCTTATATTATTGTAAATATGTTATCCCCACACATACCTTAAACATGTTATATGTAAACAATATTTTCCGAAATTGGTAGAATTCGGTTTTATAATATTTTTTGGACATCATATAATATATTGCACATAATGTTTTGGATATTACGGTACCCAGTGCATCAAAAGATATCATCGGATTAAATTTGGGTCAGAATTTGAATGTATTTTTTACTGGTATTTTCAGAACTAAGCGTTCCAATTTCAAGAATTCCGCCTTCAGAAAGGTTTCCAATGAAAAGCAACTTGAAACGCCGATTAACTAGTGACTGCTCGAACAATAAAATGTTGGAAAAATCACCGATCAGAAAAAAGAACAAAATCAAATTCGACGACGTAACTGTGTTTTACTTCTCTCGGTCGCAAGGATTCACCTGCGTGCCATCTCAAGTATGGAATGCATAATTTTTTATTTCCTTGTGCATATAGTGATTTGTTGCATGTGCTGACGTAGATTTTCAAATGATTTTTGTTTCAGGGAGGAAGTACACTGGGGATGAGTCCCATACATTCCCACGTGGAAAGATACTCCTTGGTAGAGCATGTGGCGGAGCAAAGACGTGTGCACCGGGCGCGCATGGCCCAAATACGATCCGAACGGGCTAACGAAAAGAAAAGGCCCGAAGGCGGTGCGTCGAGTTCCGAGGACCCAAGCGATGATACCGATGAGGAACCGAGCGATCCAGAAGAACTTGAAATGGAAAACTACTATTCACTACAGCCAGTTTCGACGTGGCAACGGCGTTCGCTTTTAAGGTATTACCTCCATAAATCGAATTTTGAACAGGATATTTTGCAACAAAATCCCATGAATACTTTTCAGTTGTTGTTGTTCAACAAAAAATAAAATTTACATTCTGGAATTAAAATTTATCGCCTGGTGTAAAATAGTTATTATTAGTAGATTAGACTTTGATTTTTATGAAAATTAAAGCTTCAGAAAAAGCTTACTTAAATTGAGAAGTAAGTAATTTTCTGTTTCTTAAAAAATCGAAAAATTATTTCAAATTTTAGAATACATATTTAATGTTTAATCAAAAATAATTTTAATCCAGATATTAAAGCTTATCATTTCAGGTGAAATTATCATAAATAGTAGACTATACGTTTTGGTCTATATTGTTTTTTTTTTTTCAACAAAATGTTTTTTCCACTTTCATTGTTTTTAAATAATTTTTTGGTTGAAAAAATACATGTAATCTAGGAATATGGACCGAAATTTTGATGAGGAACTCGAATAATCTACTGTTTATGGAAAAACACAATTTTAAATCAATAGAGAAACAGGCAACGAAAGTGCCATTAAAACGCATGATTTTTTATAAGTGTTATTAAATTTAAAATTTTAAGAAGATCCAAAAATCTCATTCATTTGATAAATTTCAGTTCTTTTAAGCATGTTTTCAATTAAATAGTAAATTATCAAACTTCGGAAAATGTCTGCAACTAGCTGAAACGTACAACAAAGTTACAAACAAAATACGATTATTATTATTGCATTTATTCTAGCTTCTGATTTTATAAGTGCGCCAGTTTTTCTCATTAATAATTATTTTTTTGCATCTTTAGAGCCGCTGGCGTCAGAAGAATTGACAGCATGGAAAAAGATGAGTGTAGGGACATCAGGGCAAGTCGGGAACAATGCGGCTGTAGTTGCAAAGGGTTTTGCGATCCCGAAAGTTGCCCGTGCAGCAGGGCCAACGTCAAATGCCAAGTACGTACTTTTACCCGTATATAACAAACATAAGTCTCACAAAGTGAAACTTCTAATGTAATAGATTCTTCTAATGCCATATTAGTCGACATTAAATATTGCCTCAAAATTGCAGACATATTGCAAGTGAAATATTACATCTTGCAGGAAGACTGCAAAAACGTTGCTACAATATGAAAATGTCCCTCATAATTGCATTTGCAATATTGCATATATATTTCAGCATTATTCCAGTAATGTTTTAGAAAGATTCAGTTACATTTCAATCTTACGGAAATATTAATGAAGCATTACAAGAGCAACATTTCAAAAAAAAGATCTCATTAACATTGCAGTAACATTCAATATACAATCTTTTAGAGAAAATATTACTGGCACATTACAGATGAAATAATAGAGTAAATTAGAGAATAATATTAACATTTCAATCTTGCAAAAATATTGATAAAATTTTTTTTTTCATTACAAAAGCAACATTTTGATTTCAAAGCATAAAAAGCGTCATGTTGCTTTTGATATAGATTTTAAGTATTATTTTTCTTTTTTTTTGGTATTTATACAATTCAAAAAATTACCTAATATTTATATATGGCTTTCTGTATAAATTTCTAGAATTATATTCTCTAGAATTGAAAGTTACATAAATTCAAGAGCTTAAAACCAACAAAATTTACAATATCTATAGATTTATGATGTTTATCACATTTTTGGTTAAGTATTTACGAAATATTAAAAGTTTTTGTATATTTCTTGTATTTTACTTGATTGCTAAATTGATTTCTAAGATTCCATGTTCTAGAATTCAAGTTCTCATAGATTTTTAGTATTCTATAGGTTATTTTGTATGTAAATATTTTTATGAATAAATAGAATTTTTAAATTCTATAGATTTTGATTTATGTTTTTCAGAATTCGATGCTTTTGAATTCAAAGTTTCAGGAATCTTAAATATCCGTGCAGATTTTTCAAAAAATAGTTCTTTCATGAAATTTTTATATATTTAATTATATTTCATAGAACTCGATGTTTGAGGGTTCAAAAAAGTTTTGTAAATTTTTCAAACGTCACTTAGCAACTCTAATAAATTAATTATATTTACCTAAATTAATTTTTTCTAAAACTAGGATTATTGTTATTCTTGAGTTAGTAAAATTAAGAATTCTGAATATCGTTCAACTTAGAGAACTAACATGAAACCATTTGCTCTTTTAGATTTCTGTAAGGATATTTTTGATCATTTCTATTTATTTTGGTTAATTACTATTGGATTCCCGGTCATTTTCCCGAATCCAAGTTCCCGAACGGTCATTTTCCCGAATGACCATTTTCCCGAAATGTCATTATTCCGAACGTATTATTTCCCCGAACGACAATTTTCCCGAAAGTATTAATTTCCGAATTTCGGTTGGAATTTCACTTTTATTTCAATTCTATACATTTATGAATTTCATAAGAAGAGTCTTCAATGAAAAGAGTTATGGTAAAATTGTAAATTTTATTTCATTTCAAAATTAAAAAATTTTCATTTTAAATGTTATTTTAAATTAATTTGAAAATATAATTTAAAAGTTTTATTTATTACTTAAAAATGTTTATAAAAATTTTGAAATTTTAAAACCGTAAATGAGTAACCAGGGCATTTCTAGACATAAGGCTGATAGGAAAATTTCCCGTTCGAGAAAATTAAAAACTCTTCGGGAAAAAGACCGTTCGGGAACATGGCCGTTCGAAAAAAAGACCTTTCGGAAAAATGACCGTTCGGGAAAAAGGGATTCGGGAAAATGGTCGGAAAAGTTATTATTGTCATGCCTAATTCTTTCAAATTCGTACATACATTATTTATTATCGTATCTTTTTTCTATTTTCACAAGAAACACTAATTAATTTGAGTTGAATTTCGGGAGATATTTTATTTATTTTCACTTTTCTCGCCTCAGGTCGATCGCGCCGGTTTTCCGTGCGGTTGCTCACGCGATGGTTGCGCCAACTCATCAGGGCGCATCGAATTCAACCCTGTACGCGTGCGCACTCATTTTATCCATACGTTGATGCGGCTGGAAATCGAAAAAAAACACCAGGACGAGGACAGCGTCGAGACGGACATCGCCGAGGCCCAGCAGCAGGTGCCGTGCGGGAACGTGCCCCTCATGGAGGCGACGTCCCATTCGGGAAACGGGTTCGCGACGCTTCAGTATGCAAGCCAAGACACCTCGTCGCAGAGCATGGCATCGCGCGAGGACAACCTCGACCTGTACGGAACGCGAGACGATTTCTACCGCGTGGAAAACGAAGCAACTGATCAGGGACTGAGGACGTCGACTTTTCCCGAGTCCCACAACTCCCAAATTGATTTTCAGCAGAGTTCTTACGGGGATTACAATAATTACCAGGTAAAATAAGGACATGATCGAAAAAATCTTTTTTTGTGTTTGCGATTGTTTTTTATTGTTTAACAGCATTTTATGATTGAGTCTTGTAAATAAACTATAAAATAGACTTATTTGCCATGATTTACATACATTTGCAATAAACTAGATAATTATTATTAGTCAAAATGATAGAATTATAGAGGAACCACATTTTTTTATTTTTAAGTAGCATCATTTTTTATTGTTCAACAGAATTTTATAGTTGAATCTTGTATATAAACTATGAAATGGATTTTTTTGCCATGATTTACATACATTTGCAATAAATTAGATAATGATTATTAGTCAAAATGATGAAATTATAAAGAATCAAAAATTTTTATTTTTAAGTAGCATCATTTTTTATTGTTGAACAGAGTTTTATAATTGAGTCTTGTATAGGTATAAACTATAAAATAGACTTTTTTGCCATGATTTACATACATTTGCAATAAATTAGCTAATTATTATCAGTCGAAATGATAAAATTATAAAGAAACCAAAAATTTGCATTTTTAAGTAGCATCACTTTTTATTGTTCAACAGAATTTTATGATTGAGTCTTGTATATAAACTGTGAAATAGACTTTTTTGCCATAATCTACGTACATTTGAAATGAATTTGTTAATTATTTTTAGCCAAAATGATGGAATTATAAAGGAACCAAAAATTTTTATTTTTAAGTAGCATCATTTTTGCGCTGTAAAATAAATAGAATATCAATTTTTATGAAAAATGTATTTACATTGATTAATATTTATAGAGTTTATTGTTTTAATATATTTTAATCAATAAATGCATATATTATTCGGTATTTTTGAATATTTTCATACAGGGTTTGCATGTCATGAACATACATAAAACATATCATAATAGTCTATTATGTAGTTTTTATACAATATTTAATCATAGAATGCTGTTTCACAATAAAAAAAAAATTTTTTTTAATATTTTTTTTTCAATAATGTTCTTATACTTTTGCACGGTAGTGTAGGGAAAGAAGATTTCGAGTGTTTTTGTTATTTTGATTATTATGTCATGTAAGAATGAAAAAAAAATCGCAATCATGAACATGAAAATGCGTTGATTTTATTTGTTTTATTTTAATTATTTTTAATTCAAATAAATTAATAATGAACCATATAAATAAATTTGGCGACTTTTAGTTGTTTATTAAATATAGCAATATTTTATTACTTTATTATTTACAACGAGTTTCAAATAAATTAATCAATGAAAATAAGAAAACAACACCATGAAAATGTGTGGAAATGATAAAAAATGTATTTTCTGTCAGTTCTCAAATTTAAATCGAATTCAGGATTTGTGATTTCATGACCTTAAAAATAACAGCAATCCTGGTTTCAGAAGAATTTTGTTTATAAATTTTTCACTAGGATAATAAAAAAAAAAGTTTTGAGAAATTGTTTCACCTTGGTGATTAATGGATAAAAATTGAAATTTAGGAAAATGTTGAATATCCAAGAAACTTTGAACTATGGAACATAGAAGTCTAGAAAATTATAACTGGAATTCATAAAAATACAAAAAAATATTTCGAATCTTTAACAAACTCTGAAGCAATACTAAGAGTATTAAAATTTTATGTTAAAAACTGTTTTCCAAAAAATCTGAACAAATAATTAAGACCTATAAAACCTGAAATTCTCGACTATCAAATTCTGAAAAAAATGTACTTGAAAAACTATATAAATACTAGAAATCTATGAGAATACTATGAAACGCTAAAAAATCTTTTAAACACTTTTAAAAATACAAAAATATAAAAAATCTCTCAAATATTCAAAATCTACATATCTTATTTTTTCAGAAATTCTTTAAAAATACTTTAAAATAATATGAATTCAAATCTTCAATATCTACTCGTACACAGCAATCTACAAATAAATTATAAATCTATAAAAATATAAGAAATTTGAAATCATTGTAAATTTAAATACTTTGGCGTCGAATTTCAGTAATCCTTAGAGTGAATCATGTAATTCCAAAAAATGTATAAAAATACCAAAAAATTTTACAAAATTTTATAAATAACATAAAATACGGGAATGTAGGAAATTTCTGAAATACTTCAAAAAATATATTTCTTTTGGAATTTTATAACTATTTACCTTTGACGATGTGGTTTCGGTAATAAGATTTCTAAATTTTACGAATTTCAGAGTTTCAAAGATTTATGAATTTTTTAGTCCAGAGTTGAACATTTTACATATACGTATTTAATATAATGGAAAAAGATTGTTCTGATTTTGGAGTTACTGTTGTTGAAATTTTATCTTTTTATCATACTTTTAATTTTTTTCGTATTTCCTCATTATTTATACAACTTTAAGCGTTTTTTTTCCAAATTTGAGAATCCAGACGATCGAATTCTGAAAGAACGTTTGTAAAAATAAAGAGGAACAATACAAATATGTTAAAATATAATTTCACGCTACAAAATCTAATGAACACTTTGAAAAATTTGTAAAATATTCGAAATCTACGTCGATCTAATTTTCTCAGACAAAGTTTGAAAATGCTAGAAAACAAAAATTGTTGTAAATTTCAATATTTAATATTTTATTCTAGGAATCTATAAAAATACAAAAAAATAGTACAAAATATTATGAATAAAATAAAATACAGATATTTGGAAAACATGGGGAAAAAAATTGTAATAAGGTTTTTTGATTTTACGAATTTCGAAGTTTTAAAGATATATGAATTTTTAAGTTCAGAGTTGAACTTTTTTCATATTCGTATTTAATATAATGGAAATAGATTTTTGTGATTTTAAAGCGAATAAAAATAAAATTTTGTATTTTTTATATTTCCTCATATATACAATAATAATATCAAGACAGATTTTTTCTGTCTACACCCCAAATAAAAGTTATTAATAATTATATTACATATCATTTATATTTGAATAATTATATTTAAAGTTGTCAATAATTATACCGAAGTTTTCGTCTTTTGTTTTCATTTGGAGTCATTCAGTAACATTCTCCAATATTCATATTAGATCATACAACGCTATCAATATCTGCATAAGCAACAAATTGATTATAAATTAAATTTAATTGCAAATAAAGTGTTTGACCAATCAAAGAACGAGATAATTGTTTTGGAATAGCGGAATTTCATCTTTGGGTTGCAGAATATGCCATCGACATCCAACTACCAATGCCGTGAGTTCTCCCAGTATCAACTTTCCTACGGTCCCAACTCGCCGACATGCAACCAGCAAGGAAATTACGAGACACCGTTTGTTCAAGAAGACACCGACGGTTTCCAATACACAAATCTGAGCTCGGTGCCATAGCCCATGGAAACCGTTCATCAAGTGAACAAACTCGAAACTTTTTCAGAACTCTTCTCGAGCAAGTATTCTTACTATGGCCAGGAAAATCCGCCAGTCGAGTACGAAAAAAACGAGAACGAAAAAGCTTTCGAAACAGAAAAAAACTTAAAGGAGCAGCCCAATCCTGATGACTGTGACGAAAATTTTGGCGAAATCGTGAAGAATTCCATTGTGGAAACGGTTTCTGTCTAGAAAGCAATCATTTCACCCGCTCAAAAACAGGGAGAGGCCAAAAAAATTCTGGATGCTATGAACTTTCAGATTTTCTTCCGAGTTTTTTTCAGTTTTCTTTTTTCGCGAGCCACTGGTGCCGCACAGACCGTTGTTTTCGTTGCCGGACAATCGCCCGAATGACTATTATTCGGGCAAATGACCTGTAATCGTTTTTTTGGCTTGGAAAAAAGGTGATTTTCTCTGAATATTGTTTGAGAATTCAGTGCGATGTTTGTATTACCTAGTTCGGTGACTTTAACTGTGATAAGTATCGAATTCGAAAACGAACGATTTTTAATACTAAAGTTATGGAGTGGGATTTTTACTAAAGAACTTAAATTATGAATGTTTTTGTCCAATTTTAATTGAAATTCGTCAAACAACGGTCAAAGCATTTTTTAAACGAGATATCCAAAATCTTTCGGAAAATCGGTCGAGATTGATATATAAATAAATCCAACGACTTTTCGGTGCTGCTTTTTATGTTGTTATATGCAAAAAAGTTGACGTGCGAAAGTCTACTGTAGATAAATCCACAATTTTTGCGAGACGCGAGATATTTCTCAGCGTTTTAGGGGAAAATTCTTCGTTACGTAAATATATATATACATATGAAATGTTGTGTATGTGGGTTACAAAACGAACAACGCGATGCGAATGAGACATATAAATATAAACACTCGAGCTACGGTTATGTGGGTGATTTTACAATTAGATTCGATCTAAATGACATTAAAAAAGTGCACAGTTGGTAGCGTTTAATTGAATGTTTGTCAAAAAGTATGAACCATTTTTTTATATACCAGAAAGTTTCTGTGGTTATATTTTATTTTCTTTTTTGCAGTCGATTTCCGGATCTTTTCTTATTTTATGGTGAAATCCTAGCTTGCCAATCGACTATTGTATATTGATGACTTTTCGAATCAATTGTAAATTAATAAAATAAACCGTTGCACGTGAGATTTTTTATTTCATACGTGATTAGACTGTTTTGAAATTCAAATTTCTTTATTTACAGTTTTACATCTTAACATACAGAGACGAACTTTCATCGAGCCAAGAATCCAAGTCGTTAGTATATTTCTTCAGCCACTTGATGTTGTTTTTCACAGTTTCGAGTGCTCTGGCACGATCGATTTTGCCGGCGCCAGATCGCGGGTATTTTTGGAAAAACGTTTTCATTTCATTGAGCCTCGCTTCTGTAGCGAAAGAGTTGGTAATCGAAGACGTGAGTCTCCCAAGATATCGATCAACCAGGCTGTACTTTTTCACCAAACGCTCCCAAGAGTTTCTGACCCAATCCCAAACTATTGACGTTCCTAAAGGATTGTCGGATATCGAGGCGATGCAGTTCAAGGCATCTTGGGATCTGATGTAATTTGGATCCATCGCTATTTCAATGAACCTGAAAATATAAAATTATAACTTGAAGAATGGCTTTGATCAAATATCCAAGCCAAAGTACGAGTACCTTTGGAGGATTTCACTGTTTCGAATCGCGGATAATCCTTTCATCAGTTTCAGTTTTTCAGTCGTATCCGTTTCGTTTGTGAATTTCTCGAACATTATTTTCCAGTCTGATTCATTACCAGAGCTGATCATTCCTGCAAGATTTGCATTTTATGACATTTTCATTCATTGTTCAAAAAGATGCTCCAGGGAAAAAGATTTGGATCAGGACAAATCATTCTACAAGCATGGCATCGAAAAGTTAGAAAAGCGCTGGAACGATTGTATTTCACTTGAAGGGGATTATGTTGATGAATAAAAAAAAAAATTTTCCATGAGAAATGTTTTGTTCCTAGTTAGTCCCGAGACTTATTGAATAATGTGTTAACAGTGCTTTATTTATTATTTAAAAAATTGGATCGCAATGAAATGATTTTCCGAGATTTGGACGTTTTGAAGTTCAGTTTTTTTACCTGCCACTAGGGATTAATTGATTTGATTTAACTGAACTTTGAGAAATTTCAACTTACCGTAATAATAAACTAAACCTCGGATGTCAGGATGAGGTCTTTGGTCTTTAGGATCGTGTAACCAAGCTTTGAACATTTTTCCTGCGTCTTCAAGACACCCAGAATGACCCACAGAACAAGCTAAATTTATCACTACAGTCCTAAGTCGACTGAAACAGTTTATGAAAATTTTTTTAAATAGGTTCGAAATAGGGAATATGAGTTATATTTCAGATACCAACACATTAACGATGTCTTCGACGTCCTCCACGTTCCATGTTAATCTGTTGTAAGAAGTGCTAACCAGGTTCCTCACGTAGTTCTGATAGAATTAAATATAGTTCGTCAGATAATAATATATTAGACACTTAATCAACATGATTTTTGTTATTGATTTTGTTTACTCATTAATTCATGAAATTCAGAATAACTTGAAGTAATGGTCATATTACTCGGTATTTCGTGGACGTATCTGTTGACAACAGCAAAGAATCAATTTTCCTGAGTTTCGATTGAGCCACTTGCCAAGGAGTGTTGTGTTGTTCCATAGATAAATACAGAGTCAAATTCATGGCGATGCTGTAGTTGAGCATCGAAGCCTCAGCTAGACTGAAAGCTCCATTCAAAAGATCAGTTCTGTCTTCAGCTGTCAATTGCTGCAATTCAAATTTACATCAATGTTCGGAAAATGAATGACAGTTTCATGACAACTTACTTTGTGGCTCGAACGTAAAAGTTCAGTAATTGCATGCCAATTTGAAGAGTCGTAATTTACGTAATAATATCCTATACCATGCCCATTGAACTTGATCCATTCTACAGGCTTTTTTAGTTCAATCAGCACTGTTGGAAAAAATGTATGTGTTTAGTATATTTTTTATAAACTATTCGAAATTTTTCGAGAAACTCACGTTCTTGGTTATCTTTATGGAACCAAATTAAAGTTGGCGTTGAGTTTAGATTTGTCACGTAGGTTATCGGGATGGTCCATTTGTATCTACAGGAAAAATGATCATATATTCGGTAATTTTGAAGTTTACAGCATATGAAGTGGAAAAATATTGTTAGATTTTCAAATTTTTCACAATCTGGAATACGAGATTGAAAGTTTCCTGATTTTACGTATTTGTTTTGATCGAGCTTCAGAGTATGTATTTTCATGTACAGAACTTTTTTTAAATATTGCAAAAAATCATGTAATATCTGATCAGAATCAGACTTTTAGAAAAATCCTGGTTTTTAACTTCAAGACGAGAAAATTTTTTCTTTTTTTAAAATGTTGAAATTCTTAATTATTATGAACAAAATGAGAGATCCTTTTAATTTGATATTTACCTCATAAGAATTACAGAACTTCCGAATTTCGTTTTTCAGAACAGTGAAGTTCATCGAATTAAAAAATATCGAACAAACATTGCAAAGTACAAACTTTGTATTTTCAAAATTTTTGACCTTGAACTACTGCATTCAGTATTTCGATTTTTTACATTAATTTCTGAATTTATGGACCTATATTACAAGTTTTTAAAACATAACCAAAACATAATTTTCATTTGCGAATTTGATAATTATCATTCCACATTAGAAAAACTAAAAAATTAGAAAAAAATTCTGACCTGTGTTTATCTATTTTCCACTAGTTTTTGGAGACATTGTTTACTCCATTTTTTTATTCGCCATCCCGAAAAATAACTTTTAGTATTTTTCAGAAACTTTATGATTCGAAAGATTTTCTGGTATTTTCATGACTTCATATCACAATTTCTTTTGAACTTCATTTTCAAATTTCAAAGTTTGTAGATGCTTGGAATTTCCATGAATTTTAATGTTTTTTTAAAAGCCACTATTAAAAAAAAAAATTTTCCCACGTTTTCTTATAGGAAATGTTTGACTATATATTGTATTATAATTTAGTTTCAGAAAAAATTTCTTTCAAGTTAGTATAATTGTTATTTTTAGTTTGAAAAACTAAAAATTCTGAAACTAATCGGAATTTTACTTATTTTTATGATTCAGTATTGTTATTTTCATACATTATTTTTGTATTATCATCACTTTTGTCTATTTTTCGTGAAATAATATTGTTACGAAAATTTTTTTCATATAGTTTTCGAGTATGAAAAAATTTTATAGTATTTCTCGCATGTTTTTAGTATCTGCGAAAATCAGAAGAATTTTTTAGTATTTTTAGATTTCTAGTATTTTCGTAGATATTTATAAATGAAATCTTAAAATTATATGCTCTAGAATGCATAGATCGATAAATTTTGATAATTTTGGGTATATAAGGTTTACGTTAATTTTAAGTATTTTTTTGATACCACTTGAATTTACTTATTTTTTCATTATTTACCAGATTTTGTATTGTTTTCCAGTATTTTTATACATTGCTATCTGTGAAGATTATTAAAAAACACAATTCTTTCATTGAATTCAATAATTTTAAGATTCTTCAGAAATTTTAAGACTCAAAAATTTTTTAGTACTTCATTACCAAATTAAAAGTTTTTAGATTCATAGAAGATAATTTCCATTAAGTTCAATCTTTTTTCAAAAATCACTATTAAAAAAAAAATTTCCCCCGTTTTCTTGTAGGAAATGTTTGGCTATATATCATACTATAATTTAGTTTCAGAAAAAATTCCTTTCTAGTTAGAATAATTGTTATTTTCAGTTAGAAAAACTAAAAATTCTGAAACCAATCCGAATTTTACGCATTTTATGATTCAGTATTGTTATTAAATACCTAAATTCCGATTCTGTTGGGTCGTATTGAACTTCCGGATCAATCAAAAATCGTTTTTGAGTGAGAATGTACGAATCGCCCTTTTTATCGATACTGATAACTGGAAAACCCGTTTGTCGCGTCCAAGTGTCAATGACATCGGAGACACTGATATTCAAACCACCAAATTCTCGTAAAATCCCAAACAAATCCGTAGTCTCCGCATTTTTGAACATAAATTTATTCAGATACTCCGTTATTCCCGCCTCAAAAGTTTGAGTCCCAACAAAGTTTTCAAGCATTCGAATAATCGCAGCTCCCTGCAAAAATGACATCATTTTTCTCATTAGAATAACAGGATTCTCGAGACTTTAAAAATTCGAAAAAAAAAAACTTTACTTTTGAGTAAGTGATTGTATCGAAAATCGCAGCAATTTCATGTGGAGTAGTGACATTAAGTACGATGGGGTGCGAGCTTATTTTGGAGTCCCAACTCATAGCATTGAGTGTTTCAGAAACTAAGAATCTATCCATCTAAAACATATTTTACAATATTAAGATTTGTGCAGAAAAATTCTAGTTATATAGATTGTGAAAAGTAACTTACAATTTTCCAATCAGGGAAAACTGCGTTGATGGATTTGTAAGACATGTAAGTCGCGAAGCCTTCATTAAGCCACAAATCATTCCACCATGACATAGTCACTTTAAAATTCAGGAGTAAATACATTATTTATTAGGAATTCAATAAAGTTTGTTCTTTTTTTTTCAATTTTTAGTCAAATTCGTGGAAATAATCTAAGGTCTGAAATTTGTACTACAATATCGTTTTTTCTGCTCTTGGTACATAATATACTATTACATTTGTATTTATTCAAAGAATTTCGAAAATATACGTTGCTCACCTAGGTTTCCAAACCACATATGTGCGAATTCATGAGCAATAACATGGGCAATAGCTTCTTTATTAGCAATCGAACTTCTTTTGGGGTCGTAAAGAAGTAGCGTTTCCCTGTAAGTTACCAACCCCCAATTTTCCATGGCGCCGGAATCGAAATCAGGAATCGCAATCATATCTGCAAGTACATAATTATAACTTTCTAACTTCATTTTCATTTCATATACGATTTTTATGTTATTTCCACCAAAGTCGCTGTCATAGAAAACTATGAAACTTGTAGGAAATTTGTTGTATTTGACATGAGCAATTCCCCTTTCTTTTTTATTTTCAACTTGAAACAAAGTTGCTCACGTTTCATGAAATTACGAGTCATTCGAATTTGCATAAAAATTTCTAAAAATATGCTATGTCATCAGAATTTTCATAAAAATTCATACCCATCTTCGGCAAAGGATAATTCACGGAAAACAATTTCATGTAGTACTCGATGACCTTGACCCCAACATCCAGCGCGAATTCGGCTTTTTCTTTTTGCGCCCTTGTGGTGTAAACGCTCACTGGCAAAGCTTCTCCTTGCAAATTCGTAGCGTTTGCAGTCACTGCCACAAAATCACTGACAATAAAAGCCGCAAGATACGTTGACATTGGCACGCTTTTTGCGAAATTGACAGTTGTCAATCCAGATGACGGCTCGTTTTCTACAACGCTCTTCACGAAAAAATTGTCTAATGAGATAATAACTAAAGTATTTAGTTTAAATTTTTCGAAATTCAATTACTTCGACATTCATATTCGAAAGAGCTCCATAACCATCTTTGGAAGAATGAACCAAACTTATGGTGAAATTTGCTTTGAAATGGGGTTCGTCAAAACAAGGAAATGCTTCTCTGGCTCGAGTTGGCTCCAGAGTCGACGTAGCCAAGAACCTTGGGTTGAGATAAATCATGTGATTACACTTTTATCAACATTCAGACATTGTTAATTATCTTCTACAATAAAAACTCACCTATTTTTATTTTTCTCGTCTTTGTACCGGCTCAAGTAAAAACCAGCCATTCTGTTTCGAAGGTCACCTTCGAATTTTATGGTTAAGTTGTATGTCCCAGGAAAAATAGGGTTACTAGAGTGTAAAATAAGTAACTCCAAATTTTCGTCGACGAACACGTTTGAGAAAGAAGTCTCTTCTTTCAGATTTGGACCTTGTATTTGAACTGAGATAATTTTTAAGCCTTTTTGGTTGAGGACCATAGAACTCGCGTTTTCAGATACTTGAACCAGGATGGAAACTTTCCCACTGAAAGTTCCATTTTGCAGGTCTGGGTGTAAAAGCAAGTTGTAATCTTGAGGCTTTGTATGGCTTGGTAATCGGCGAGTCACATTGACCGTAGATAATACTTTTTTCAACTCCTTTTCAAAGTGACGTACATCTTGTTCTACAGAAAATTTGAAACATTTATTAGTACTGAGTTGCAGTGGCGATTCTAGGATTTGACTTTGGGAAGGGCTACAATTTGTCATTGAATTTTTTGCGAATATAACAAGTGGCGTAACTATACCTACTTTGGATGGATTTCACTTCGGAAAATAGACTCCCCCTCCCCCCCCCCCAAAAAAAAAACTCAACGAATTTCGGCTTTTTTAAAGTTTTAAGATATTGAAAAATGTCTAAGACACTTCTTAAGATGTCATATTTACAATTCTAAGACACTTCCAAGTGTCTTTTTCGGAATTCTTAGACATTTTTAATATCCGAGACACTTGCTGAAGTGTCTTATTTAAAACTATGAGACACTTCAATGTACCTCATGTAGAATATTGAGACACTTTCAAATTTTCAAGACACTACTTGGGGTATTTTATCGAATTTCTTTTTAAATTTAAAGCTTATTAGACACTTCAGAAAGAGCCTTATTTGACATTTGAAAACATCTTGAAGTATCTTAATAGAAATTCCGAAACACTTTAAAACGTCTCTAAGGGGCTGTCCACATTTTACGTCATCAATTTTTTACCTATTTTTGACCCCCTCCTCCCCCCACGTCATCAACCATCATCATTCTGTAGACCCCCCCCTAGTGTTGACGTCATCAAATCAAAACTACTAACGCGAAATTTGAAAAAAGTGTCCTAAACGTTTTGATAAAAAGTTCTATTTTTATGATCACGTCATCATCTTTGGACCCCCCCCCCAACGTCAATACCCGTCATCAAACTCAATACCCCCTCCCCCCTAAAAGTGATGACGTAATATGTGGAAAGCCCCTAATACTTTGTCACAAAGTGTCTTTTTCAAAGGTCCAATATATTTAGAAATACTGTTCGAAACACTTCTCAATATGTCTTACTTGAAATTCTAAGACACTTACAAGTGTCTTTTTCGAAATTCTTTGACATTCTCGAATATCCAAGACACTCCTCAAAGTGTCTTATTCAAGTTTCAAAGACACTTCAATGTGTCTCATTCGGAATCATAAGGAACCTTTGAATTTCCAAGAAACTTTGAAAGGTGATTTATTTGTATTTCCAGACACTTCCAAACATCTAAGACACTTTAGAAAGTGCCTTATTCGAAATTTGAGGACTTTTTGTAGTATCTTTTTCGGAACTTCAAGACACTCTTTAATATCTTAATCTCTTATCAAGTGTCTTTTTCAAACTTCCAAGATATTCAGAAATGTCTAAAACACTTCTCAAGATATCTTATTTGTTATTATAAGACACTTTG
>JAPYZL010007736.1:0-14729 GCA_030522825.1 Platygaster orseoliae | reverse complement strand
TAAATATTATTATATTAATTCATGATTGGTAATATTTTCTTTTATTTATTGTTTATTTTCTTTATTATTTCTTTCTTATTTTTTATTTGATTTGATTTATTTAATTTTTTAATTTTTGCCTTATACGGGGGGCTTCGCCCCCCTGCCCCCACCGGGGCTCTGCCCCTGGACCCCGTTGGGGGGCTCCGCCCTCCGAACCCCCCGCGAAGGAGCTTCACCCCTTTCGAAACCCCATCGGGGGGCAAGCCCCCCGAACCCCCTCGTCGTTCGCCCTACCTCCGTTTGGGTACACACCATTTCTAAAAATTATTTACAATTTAGTTGTTCCGTAAAAGTCTCGTTTTTCATGTCTCGTGACAAAAAATGAAATTCGAAAATAACCATTATCTGTTGACGTTTTCGCTCATACTTGCCAAACGCCATGAATCGATTTTTCGATACACTCATTGTGAAAAATAGTATACCCAACTCGGTGAGAAATGGGATATTCACCCATTAACATCAAGTTGACGGCGCAAAACCGTATGAATTAGCCTTGCGTCGCCAACTTCATGTCTATGGTAAAACTCCCGATTCTTAACTTGTTGTGTAACATACTATTGATTTTCATAATCATCTTACATGATGTAAGATCAGTGTTGATTTATTTGTGAATTTCGTTTTTATTATTGTTTTATTCTTGACGGTTGTGGAACGATTTTTTTTCATTTTCAGATCCCTCGCATTACCAGGGAATGGAGTACAGTCAGCAATACCAAGAATTCACAGGTAAAATTTACTAAAAATTAATTTAAATTTTATTTTTCATTGATTTTCAAATTATTTTCAGCCTAGACACTGCCAAGGAAATTCCTGGAGTATTTTTAATAATAGTATTGAAAAATTTTTTAAATGCGTGAAAACCTTATGAATCTTGAATAATTTTAAGTTAAGTTTTTTAAGAATCCTGAGCATTCAATTTTAAGTCCTTGCGAAAGTTTTGAGCCGTTTTGAATTCTATGAATTCTTAAAGCTCTTGAGTAATTTAGGGAATTCTATACAAGCCCAAAATTCTAAATGATTCTGAATATCTGAATATCAAAACAGTGGAAAATTCAATATAAGTGGTTCTAAAATCAAGAATGATAATAAGTCTTTATTTGAGGCAACAGCATAAAATTTAATAATTCCATGAACTCTGAAAAGTTTTAGTTCTTGATATTCTCCAACAATTTTTTAAAGCGTTTACAGTACTGTTAAGAAATCTCGAACAATTTTCAAGATGTAAAATAAATTGTGTAAAATTCTTAACTACCAAAAAATTTCGAAAAATCTTAAAATCTTATTGGACTCCGCAGTTTTATGTATATGTAGTAATGATTTGTTAGAAAATAAATTTCTATTGAAATATTTGTTCACATTCCCGGTAATTTTTCCGAATTCAAATTAATTTTTTCAAGTTTAGTTTTACTTCACAAAACAAAAAAAAAGTTTGTATTATTATTCAATATGTGACAAAGTTTCTAAAATGTGCAAATGATTTTTATGATGAAACAGCTTTTTTCATGAAAATGACTTTTTTTGCTTGTAAACATGAAATAAAAAATACAAGTTGCATATTTTTGGAAATTTACCATTTTTGTTCAGTTATTATTTATAACATTATTTTGGACTCTATTTTTTTTCTTCTAATCTATGCAGTGAAATCCGCTAATTTTTTGTTCAAATATCATAACATAAGCTAATCAAATATAATGTTTATTTATTATGTTTATTAATAAAACTAAATAAAATGTTTCATAGAAAATTTCCTTATCTGAAAATATAAAAAATTGTTTAAATTTAAACAATTTTTATAAATAAATCGAAATACGTTTATGTTTACGTTCATGAAACGACAAAAAATGAAGAAAATTTGGGTAGAGTTTAGTCAGTGGTTTTCATCCCCACTCATCGAGGGAGCGAATTAATTGTTCAAATTTCAAACTTGAGTAACTTTCTTGATTTTGAGTTTTTTAAAAAGTGGTGAAGGACTTTTCGACTTAAAATTGTTGAAAGAATATTGGATTTCTTTTTGAATTGGGAATTTCAGGACACGCTGTATATACAGTTCAAAATACAGAAAAAAATTTGTAGTATTACCATATATAGAGAGTTATAATAAAGGTATTGAGAGGATTTTGAAAAAGGAAGATATGAGAGTGATTCACAAAAGTAATAAGAAATAGAATTTGAATTCTATTCAACAGAAAATAAATTCTCTGTTTGAAAAAAAAAATATATGCATTGAATAGAAGGAATTGTGCTGTTTATATGGGAAAAAATTCAGAATATTTGACCGTCAATTTTGTGCACAAAAGTAACAAATTCACAGAACTGTCATATTTGAACTGTCACGCATGAACGATGTGGCAACACTATATTACGGAATTCATAATATTATTGTTCGGGATTACTTTACCGAGTACTGTCAAGTGCGTCAAGTGTCTTTATTGAATAACAAACTTGTAAACAAATAATTCGATCATACTATTATAATTTGACATCTGTCAAAATCTATCGTATATACAGTCGTGTATATATACGTAGATGCGGCGTTGTCAAATTTCTCGAATTATTCGCGTTGCAGTCTGAAAGCAGCTGCGCTTAATTTATCACGATGTTCTGAAGTTGCCAACGCTACAACTACCTTAAGGGAACTAAAGATACATTAAATAAGCAAGAAGATACAAAAATTTTGAATTCAATTTACGATAAGTACATCGGTGGCGTAATAAATGCCGAAAGCTTGAAAATAAAGAATTGGAATCATTGGGTAATTTTTCCGGCCCTGAATGATCGAATACGTTGTGTGATTACAGTTTAAAAAATTTTGTGTCTGTGATGATGATCTTTTATAATTTTAAATCTAGTGTATTAATAAATAGTTAGAATGGAACGTTGGAATAAATGTTTTCAGAAACTCCTCGAGAAAGCAAATCGTACCAGAGGCCGTCGAACCCGGAGAACCCCGGGGAAACGGACGCATCGAAGCTGCCCCTGGAGACGACTCTCCGCGTGATATCGGAGATCGGGCCGACCTTGAGGATGGAGCGCGGCAAGGTCATACGCATGTACTCATGCCCGTGGTGCCTGCGGCACTTCACTCGCCGCGAGAACCTCAAACTACACGTCACGTATATCCACAACGGACCCCTCGAGAGCTTGACCTGCAAGCAGTGCGGCAACAAGTATAAGAACAGCAACAGCCTTCGCGTACACTCGTACCTATACCACAACGCCAAGCGCATCAAACATGCCAAAACCGCTAACAATCCGAACAAAGACGTTTAAAAACGTCCTCTGAGTGGGAATCAAAAGTCTAGATTTTAGTGCCCGTATCATTTGATTTGATTTTTTTTTTCTTGGACGAACTAACCCTAGGTATTAGAAATATTTATGCCGGTTTTCGAAGGTAGGAACGTCGAGTTGGTTTCTATTCTATGCGTCTTTTTCGTTTTTTTTTTGTGCAGGTTTTGGGTTTTCTTGAGGGGAGGCGAAAATTTTGATACTTTATCAAAAATCACGTGTTGAATCGAATCGATTATAGAAAAATAGATTATTACGTTTATGAGAGTGAATGAGGTATTATTTATTTACAAGTTGGTTTTTTGAATCGTTTGATTTGCAAATTAAGTTTTGAAATTTTAGTTTAATACGGGATTTTTGTCAATTTGAATGTGTCTTTGGAAGTCTTTAAATATTTGTAGAGATAGTAGATATTTGAAATTTGAAGTATTTATGTAAAATTATGGACCTTGGAAGTTGAACAATATTTTTACGAAATTATGAATTTTCAGGTAAATTATTCTCAATGTTTAGTTCAAAAGTGAATTTTTATTATCTCTAGAAAGAAATTTGAAAAATTAATACAAAATTCTAGACCCGAGAAATTTAAGAAACTACATACAAACTTTCAGACTTTATTGTTTGTAATGTTGATAAATAATTCTGAATTTTTAACTTAATGGTTTATTTTTTAAATCAATCAAGATTGAGGAATTTGGTTTCGAATTTTGTAGTATATAACATATTCGTTTCATAAAGTATATATTATTTATGCATAATATGATATTCGTTTTATAATACGAATTTTACTTACTATATATTTAAAAAATTCACATTATACACTTTGGAATTCAAAAAAATTATACCAAACATTTTAATTATGCAACATTTTTAAAAATAAGATGATCCGTTTTAAAAACGACCAAAGTGCCATTTTTTTGTTCAAATTTAGGAAAAAAGAATTATGTAAAATAAAAAAAAATTTTTTTCAGGCAGAGTGGAAATCACCTCCCCTCAACTCGTAAGTTTAGATGTATCCAGTAGAAAAATTGGAATTCAGAGAGAACGTTACTCAACGCATACACGTCTTTGCGTCCGCAACTTTGCACAAAGTTGATGCAAACAGCTTACAACATTTCGCGAAGACGTGTCTACTAGGGACGATTTTTGATAAGGTTTTGTTTAGAGAATCGTGTTTGGATTCGATATCCCTGGAAATTTTGCAGGAATACAAAACGCATGAAATTGTTTCTTCATCGGAAATGGCCTTTTCATTCAAAATAACGGTCAGATATGAAAAATATGAAATTTTTTTCGCAAACTTGAATTGTCAATCCAAATACTGTTCTCGGAATTGTTGCATCTTGAACAAAATTTACTCTTTAATGTTGCTTTGTTATGTATTTTGATTACACTTAATTACATATTTTAAGGCAGAAGAAAAACAATATCTTTTACTCTATGGGTTACATTGCGAAAATTCTCAATTTAAAGCCTTACTTCCGAATAAAAAAAGCCATAAAATTGAGGAATTTCCGAAACAGCATTGACTAACAAATTTTCTGTACGAACAAAGTTTATTGGTGAATAATATCATTTATTGTATATATGATTATTATCATTATTATAACATTCTGTTAATGTTTGTAAAATCCGTTTGAAATTTGTTGAATGTTTTTCGAGCGGGAAAACTAAATTATTTTGGAAATCTTGAGCAAATTCGATGAGAATATTAATGGAATTATTGATGAGTGATATTCTAGGGCAAACGCAAGACTGATAAAAAACAAAAACAAAAAATCGAATTTATATTTTCGATTGCCCAAACGCTTCAAAAGTACGCGAAATTTTTCAAATCAGTCAATTTACAGTGACAAAATACAGTTGCTTTTATTTTAAGCAACATTTATTAAAAAAAAAAACAAAAACAAAAAAAATGCCTATAATAGTTGATAATTAACTATTATTAATGACAGTTAGTAAAAAGGAGACTAATTTCATGCTTGGGGAAAGTGTGGAATATTATGATGAAAGGATGTACGAACATTTTTTTGGAGTACAACGTATGCAGATAAAATTTTCTTTTTTTTTTATTGCTACAGGTTTTCCGGATACATTTTGAAAAATTGTTGTTCCGTTTTTTTTCCATTTCATTTGTGATGTCCCGAAATCTAGGATTTTTTGTGTGTACTTCGAAAATATGAAATCGTATTTCCGGTCATTGAAGGAGTGAAAATCGGAAAATTGATTACCAAACGCCAATTTCTGTTGATATACAAATAAAAATTGTAATATTGTATTGATATTTTATCAATAATGTTTATAATAAACTGAATAAATAACACGAAATCCAATGTTGTTACTCAATTTTATCCCCCAAAGTAACTTATTTCGAAAATGTTATTTATGTCACTCTTAGTCACTAACATTTAGATCCCCCCCCTCCCCTATCTACCACGAACGTTGTGTCACACTTACGAAATTAATGTTTTTAAAGAATCACTTATATTTATTCACAAATATTGAAGAGTCATTGCACAATAGTTTTGCTCACCCAAAAATAACAATAATCCTTATTTCAGTGGAATTTTTTTTCAACGAAATTCTAATTATCAGTGTTTGGCTGGAATGATATGGAAAATTACAATTTTAAAAATTGTCACAGTTCAGGGATTGATCAAAAGAACAAGAATCTACCAAAATTCTCAAAATCTAGAAAACTTATTGGGCTCTCGAGCATTTAATTCTAAAAATCTAGATAGAAATTAATAGAAATACCATAAAATCTTTCGAATCATACAAAATCTTCAGAAATACAAAAAATAATAAAAGTCTATGAGATTCTGAAAAATCCGAACAAATACCTACGATCTCTAAAATTACGAATTTTTGAGCAACAAATTATGAAAAGCGTATGAAGCAATGTATCAAAGTACTATGTAGAAAACTATACAATATTTTATGAATACTGAAAAAGTAAAAAACACAAGAGATCTTCGAACCCTACTAGCACAGAATATTCTATAAATATTCTGGGAATATTACCGAAAATATTCTCAGAATATCCCTTATGTCCGAGTAGTGCCTCATAAGATCAATGTTAAAGAGAATATTCTAAGAATATTCTGGAAGAATATTTTAAAATATTATCCCAGAATATTCTTAGAATATTCTCTTTAACATTGATCTTATGGGGCACTATACTTGGACATAAGGGATATCTGAGAATATTTTCGGTAATATTCCTAGAATATTTATAGAATATTCTGTGCTAGTAGGGAAATACTAATAATCATGGAGACGTAATTTCCCCAGAAATCTATAAAAGTACTAAAAATATGTCAAAGTTTAGACTATAAAGTACTGAATTCCAGAAAGATAAAAAACAATATGCACTGAAAGAAGAAATATTAACTATTAAGATATGTATATTTGGTTATGGCGAAATAAATATATATTTGCCCCAAACGTATGACACTTTTAAATAAATATAATTTATTTGATCAAAAGTGTTATACGTTTGGGGCAAATAAATATCTATTTCGCCATATCCAAATATACATATCTTAATATTAAATATTTTCTTCTCTCAGTGTGCCTAGAAATTTTTTAAAAAATTGCAAAAAAACCCTTCTCAGTTTAATAAATATTAAAAAACATGTGAAAAATACTAAGAATCGTTTTAGGTATCGTAAAACTATTTAAGGGGGGCACTCTATGGTTTGCCTCCCTGCTGTTGGGTTGCTAATTTTTAAAATGAAAATTTAAGTCTATTTTCATCTGGAATGGCATTTGTTCATGATCTTTCATCATTTATTGGATAATTCAATTGTTGAAACTATAAAATTTGGCTGTTAATTGTCATTTCATATAATTTTCTAGACATCAAGCTTTTATTTTACAATATCCAATTTTTCACGTTTACAAACACTCGTGAGGCTGAAAAGTGTAATGCGATAGCAAACTATTGATAATCGATGAAAAAAATTGTTGATTACTTCATTAATATCGTTTTTGAAAACTTAACAAATACATATATTATGAAAGTGAATTCATAATAAAAGCTCAATTATTATGTGATTATATTATTATGAAAGTAAGTCAACGATTGACTGCAAAAAATCACCACTCTCAATGATGCCAGACTTGAAAAAACCGAATTTTCACGAAGAATTTTTTCACCAGACAGTGAATTAAACTAGTAGTTTAAATAAAAATTCGTTTTTTGCGTAATTTTTGCTTCCCTCGTTTTTTTATTACTCAATTATTATAAAAGTAAGTCAACGATTGACTATGCGAAAAATCAGCACTCTTCTTCGTCCCGGATTTATATGAAACTGAATTTTCTTGGAGATAATTGCTTCCAAAATCAGGTTGAAGCTAGTAGTTTAAATAAACATTCCTCTCTCCCGATTTTCTTAAGCAATCACATTTTTTATTGCCCAATTAATATATCAGCAAGTCAAAGATTGTCTATGCAAAAAATCAGCTCTCTCCCTGGTCCCGGAATTGATAAAACTGAAATTTCTTGGAGACAATTGCCTCCAATTTTACTTATTATTCAATTTTCTTTATTATTATTATATTATTATTATCATAATTATAAAATCAGCACTCTCCCTGGTCCCGGATTGAATAAAATTGGATGTTCTTGGAGACAGTAGCCTCCAAAATGAGGTTAAAGTTAGTAGTGTAAATAAAAATTCGTATCTCGCGATTTTCTTGAGCAGTCAGATTTTTTATTGCCCACAAAATATATCAGTAAGTCAAAGATTGTCTATGCAAAAAATCAGCACTCTCCCTGGTCCTGGATTAGATAAAACTGAATTTTCTTGTAGACAATAGCCTCCAATTTTATTTATTATTCAATTTTCTTTATTATTATTATATTATTATTGTTATTATTATAATTATAAAATCAGCACTCTACCAGGTCCCGGATTTTCAAAAAATGAATTTTCTTGGAGAAGGTTCCCTAGTTAAGCGGGTAGTTGAAATAAAAATTCGATCCTTGTGGGTTTCTTAGGCGATTAGATTTTTTGTTGCTGAGTTATGATATCAGTAGGTCGAAGAGTAACTATGCAAAAAATCAGCACTCTACAAGATCCCGGATTTGAGAAAAATGAATTTTCTTGGAGAAGGTTCCCTGGTTAAGCGAGTAGTTGAAATAAAAATTCGCATCTTGTGGGTTTCTTTGGCGATCACATTTTTTGTTTCCGAATTATTATATCAGTAGGTCGAAGAGTGACAATGCAAAAAATCAGCACTCTACCTGGTCCCGGATTGGAGGGAAATGCATTTTCTTGGAGAAGGTTCCCTGGTTAATCCATTTCGTCCCGAATGTCCGAAATTTGGACAAAACTTTCTGGGCTGTAACTTTTGATCTAAACGTCGTAGAAAAAAAGTCAAGTTAGCCATTATTGATAGTTTGAGACCTCCTCTATTGATTCCCGTAATCAGAATTACGCTATAACATCGTGGAAAGAAGTTGTTATTGTTTTTCATTAAAAAATGCGGTTTTTTTCAATGTTTCACCACGAGAAGAATTTTTTTTTACAATGTAGAAGGCAACACTGACTATAGAATAAGGTAGTAATCGCAGATTTTTTATATGTCCTCTAATATGAGTTGGAAATTTTTTTGAAAAATTCAAAATGGCTACCTGAAAATAGCAGTTTGTTTAATTAAAATTTTGCACCTTTGCTTTTCCATGGATTGCAAAAATTGATTTTATACTCGTAACACCTATGACTCATTTTCACGGTTTTTAGAGTCGCTCATTACGAATTCGGCAGTAAATATGCAAAGTTAATTTATTTAAACAATTTTCATAAATAAATTTTTGCACATTTGTGTTGTTCGTCAAGATACATATGCTTTTCATGGTTTTCGTGGTCACTGATTTCGAATTCCATCTCCATTTCGCCATATTATTTGTTTAAACAATTTTGTATACAAATAATTGTAAAATCCCACTTTTTGCAAGTTGCATATGCTTTATATGGTTTTCGAGGTCGCTGATGACGAATCTGACATCAAATTTGTTATAACAATTAGTTTGAATAAATTACGTAAACAGAATACTGTGAAGTTTGATCTTTTATGAAATAAACATGTTTCCTTACTAGTATCAGTATCGCGTTCATTAGCCGTCGATGTAAAATTGACGTTGCCCAACTCTCACTACCGGGCGTTTAACGCTTTTTGGAGAGTCTTTTTTTTCGTATTTTGTCCTTTTTCATTTTTTTCAAATTTTGTGTTTTAATAATTTTTTTCATATCTTATTTTTTTAATTTTTTTGTTATGTTCTTGTTCTTGTTATTGTAGAATTAGCCTATATTTTTGTATTCAAAGTATAATTGAGAAAAATTTTCTCGTGTTATTTGCACACTGTGATGAGTAACCCCAAAATCATGAATCTACGCAACTCTACGAATGATATCGAAGCATACCTTGCAGAAATATTTCTTGCATTCTGAACAGTAAAATATTGTTCGTTTCTCACACTTATCTCCAGAACAATATCATTTTGACTCAACATTCTTCAAATTGTGGGGTTCTAACATCTTTTTAGCTTTTTGCTGAAAATACACCGTGGTAACACTTACAGCGAAATCTTTCATGCTTGTTTTGGTCTCTTATTTCCTGCAAGCATTTGCTATAATAACTGCATTTGTGATGGATGATTGCATCAGTCTCACGAAAATTGAGTATGTCCACTTTTTACTTCGCATTGATGGAAATACTTTACTGCAATGGTGATCATGAAAATCTACTCTACTTATATGTATACTTATTGTATATTGAAAATTCAGCCGGCATCTTTATATCTTTTTTTGTTTTTCACCTTTGGAATAGCTTTTCAATGATAATAAGTTTCATTGGAATTTATTCGAATTCAACGTTAAAAACTGTTTTTATCATACTACTCAATCATCCTAAAGACTAATTTAGGCACGTTTATTTCACAAAAGATCAAACTTCACAGTACTCTGTTTACGTAATTTATTCAAATTAATTGTTATAACAAATTTGATGTCAGAATCGTCATCAGCGACCTCGAAAACCATATAAAGCATATGGAACTTGCAAAAAGTGGGATCTTACAATTATTTGTTTACAAAATTGTTTAAACAAATAATAAGGCGAAATGGAGATGAGATTCGAAATCAGTGACCACGAAAACCATGAAAAGCATATGTATCTTGACGAATAACACAAATGTGCAAAAATTTATTTATGAAAATTGTTTAAATGAATTAATTTTGCAAATTTGATGCCGAATTCGTAATGAGCGACTCTAAAAACCGTGAAAACAAGTCATAGGTGTAACGAGTAAAAAATGAATTTTTGTAATCCATGGAAAAGTAAAGGTGCAAAATTTTAATTAAACAAACTGCTATTTTCAGGTAGCCATTTTGAATTTTTCAAAAAACTTTCAACTCATATTAGAGGGCATATGAAAAATACGCGATTAGTACCTTTCTCTATAGTCAGTGTTGCCTTCTACATTGTAAAAAAAAATTCTTCTCGTGGTGAAACATTGAAAAAAACCGCATTTTTTAAGGAAAAACAATAACAACTTCTTTCCACGATGTTGTAGCGGAATTCTGATTACGGGAATCAATGGAGGAGGTCTGAAACTATCAATAATGGCAAATGTAACTTTTTTTCTACGACGTTAAGATCAAAAGTTACAGCCCAGAAAGTTTTGTCCACATTTCGGACATTCGGGACGAAATGGGTTAAGCGAGTAGTTGAAATAAAAATTCACATCTTGCAGAATTCTTTGGTGATCACATTTTTTGTCTCTGAATTATGATATCGGTAGGTCCAAGAGTGACTATGAAAAAAACAGCACTCTACCAGGCCTCGGATTGGAGGAAAATGCATTATCTTGGAGAAGGTTCCTAGTTAAGCGAGTAGTTGAAATAAAAATTCGCATCTTGCGGGTTTCTTAGGCGATCACATTTTTTGTTGTTAACTTATGATATCAGTAGGTCGAAGAGTTAATATGCAAAAAATCAGCACTCAATCATGTCCCGGATTGGAGAAAAATGCATTTTTTTGGAGAAGGTTCCCTGGTTAAGCGAGTAAGTGAAATAAAAATTCGCATATTGCGGGTATCTTCGGCGACCAAATTTTTTGTTGCTGAATTATGATATCAGTACGTCGAAGAGTGGCTAAGCAAAAAATCAGCACTTTACCAGGTTCCGATTTGAAGGAAAATGCATTTTCTTGGAGAAGGTTCCCTTGTTAAACGAGTAGTTGAAATAAAAATTCGCATCTTGCGGGTTTTTTGGCGATCACATTTTTTGTTTTTGAATTATGATATCAGTAGGTCGAGGAGTGACTATGCAAAAAATCAGCACTCAACCAGGTCCCGGATTGGAGGAAAATGCATTTTCTTGAAAAGGTTCCCTGGTTAAGCGAGTAATTGAAATAAAAATTCGCATAATGCGGGTATCTTCGCCAATCACATTTTTCGTTGCTGAATTATGATATCAGTAGGTCGGAGAGTGGCTAAGCAAAGAATCAGCACTATACCAAGTCCCGCATTGGAGGAAAATGCATTTTCTTGGAGAAGGTTCCCTGGTTAAGCGAGTAGTTGACATAAAAATTCGCATTTTGCGGGTTTCTTAAGTGATCAGATTTTTTAGAATGAACTATGATATCAGTAAGTCGGAGAGTGACTATGAAAAAAATCAGTACTCTACCAGGTGCCGGATTCGAGAAAAACGAATTTTCTTGGATGAGGTTCCCTGGTTAAGCGAGTAATTGAGAATAAAATTCGCATCTCCTGGGTTTCATAGGCGATCAGATTTTTTGTTGCTTAATCATGATATCAGTAGGTCAAAGAGTGACTATGCAAAAAATCAGCACTCGACAAGGTCCCAGATTTGAGAAAAATTAATTTTCTTGGAGAAGGTTCCCTGGTTAAGCGAGTAGTTGAAATAAAAATTCGCATCTTGCGGATTTCTTTGGCGATCACATTTTTTGTTGCTGAATTATGATATCAGTAGGTCGACGAGTGACTATGCAAAAAATCAGCATTCTACAAGGTCTCGGATTTGATAAAAATGAATTTTCTTGGAGAAGGTTACCTGGTTAAGCGAGTAATTCAAATAAAAATTCGCATTTCGCGGGTTTCGTAGGTGATCAGATTTTTTGTTGCTAAATTATGATATTAGTAGGACGAAGAGTGACTATGCAAAAATCCAGCACTTTACCAGGTCCCGGATTGGAGGAAAATGCATTTTCTTGGAGAAGGTTCCTTGGTTAAGCGAGTAGTTGAAATAAAACTTCGCATCTTGCGGGTTTCTTAGGCGATCACATTTTTTGTTGCTGAATTATGATATCAGTAGGTTATTTTCTTAAGCAATCACATTTTTTATTGCCCAATTAATATATCAGCAAGTCAAAGATTGTCTATGCAAAAAATCAGCCCTCTCCCTAGTCCCGGAATTGATAAAACTGAATTTTCTTGGAGACCTTCTCCAATTTCATTTGTTATTTAATTTTCTTTATTTTTATTATATAATTTTTATTATTATCATTATAAAATCAGCACTCTCCCTGGTCCCGGATTTAATAAAATTTAATTTTCTTGGTGACAGTAGCCTCCAAAATGAGGTTAAAGCTAGTAGTTTCAATAAATATCGTATCTCGCGATTTTCTTGAGCAAATACATTTTTTTCGCTGAATTAATATATCAGCAAGTTAAAGATCGACTATGCGAAAAATCAGCACTCTCCCTGGTCCCGGATTTCATAAATCTGAATTTTCTTGGAGACAATTGCCTTCAGAATGAGGATTATGCTTATAGTTTAAATAAAAATTCGTATCTCTCTAGTTTTTTGGGCCCACATATTTTTTATTGCTCAATGATTATAACAGTAAGCAGTCATGGACCCAGGGCGGGGGGGAGGGGGGTTGATGGGCCACCCCCTCCCCCCCAAATTTTTTTTTGTTATTCGAGAAATCGAATTTAAGAGTCTGATGACAATTTTTTTTTTTTAGAAAATGAAAGATGAAAAGTCTGAAAACCCCCTTCATAATAATTTTTTGGAACTGCTCTGATATACACAAACTTAATCACTTCTTTTAGTCATATTTAGCATGGGAACATTTATTCATATTTTTCCACTTAGCTTGTTACATATTATGAATTAGACTTTTGAATCTTTTTTTTAATGAAGCAAAAAATAGTAAACATTTGATTTTTCGTGGTACATTGCTTTCTATACTTGTTTTCATCTCTGAGATTTTCGGTTGCAGTTTTCAGAATTAGAAACCCAACTACAACTTTCAAGAGTTGTAACCTGCATGCCAGGGTTCGGAAAATAGTCGTTTTTCGGAAAAATTTTTTAAACAAGAAAACAATGCGACAAAGAAGTGGTAATTTGTGTTTTTTATGATACATGTTTAATTTTTAATTTTTCATTTGAACATATCGAAATTTTTCAAAAAGGCGGCTGTGGCAGCCATTTTCTAATTCTTCTAATTGCTTATTGTTAAATATTTTTTTGCGGTAATCACGATTACGAACGAACCGCTACATGTAAAAAGCTCAACCTACATTCGTTTTTTAGATTAAAGTCACCGCTTGTGCTTAAAATTCTGATACCAGTAAAAACTAATTGTCTAAACAATTTTTCAGTCGCTAATAACAACAACAACAACAACAAAAAAAGAATATCCGATTCCTTTTTTTTTTTTAATTGTTACTTAATTTCAATGTTTATCAACATTTGCGAGTTTTAAGCTCACAACACAACCTTCACTTACAAAAAAAAAAGTTTCATGTGTTTCAAATAATTGGTCTGGGAGCCTATTTTTGAAACATGCCTAAATCGAAATGGGAAGAATTCTTGAAATATGCCCATTCTGATTTACCCGAACTCGCACGAGTGAGTTCAGGTAACATCGGAATGGGCAAGTTTCGAGAATTCTTCCCATTTTGATTTAGGCATGTTTCAAGAATAGGCTCCCTGGACACTCTGGAATGCAGCGTGATTATCGCAAAAAAAATTTAACAATGAGCATTTGGGAGATGGCTGCCACAGCCACCATTTTCAAAAATTTTGAATGTTTAGAATGAAAAATTCAAATTCAGACATGTATCATAATAAACACAAATTACCACTTCTGTGTCGCATTGTTTTCTTGTTCAAAAAATTTACCGAAAAACGACTATTTTCCGAGGCAAACTATAGAGTGCCCCCCTTAAATAAAGTTTAATAAAATAGCGCGCGAAAAAAATGCACTTGGAATTCCCGATGTAAATTTCGCCTGTATATAAATTTTCCTTAGTATGCACGGAGAAAAAAAACCCGACTGGTCACCTTCCAGACGTCACTGGTTGATGTCAGGTAGAAAAAATTCGTCGCGACGGTAATCAATCGCTTCTGGACATCAACCAG
>JAPYZL010007720.1:0-38033 GCA_030522825.1 Platygaster orseoliae | reverse complement strand
CGCAAGCATGCACTACACATAAACTATGCAAGACACATGAAAAATTTTACTTGATTTAGAAAGCTAATATCAATAGCAACATTTTAAAATATCTACCTTGATTGTGTAGCTGAAAGTGTTGACGAAATAATCGATATTTTGAACACCTTATAAAACTTTCGGATAGTTACGTATCGGCACTGGCCTGGAACTACAAGTTATAATCAATCCACACACTTTAGCATCTTCTTAAAAACAAGTTTATGGAATAAGCTTTCTGCCACAGTAAACCGTTTAGACCTACGTCAATTTTAAGTGCCGAAAATGGTGATGGCCGTCATTACCCTATGGCCGTCGTTACCCCACTTTCTCCTATACTTAGAACAGGATCTTTTTAAGATTTTTATAATCTTCTGTTTGAAGAAAAAAGATGTATCTTTAATTTTAAATGTTTATTGATAATAAAAAAATAGAAAAATTGATATCATGAATAGTTACAGCAACAAATAATTATTCATACTTATAACGTATTTTATTGAATTTTGTTAAACATCTTAACTTGATTTGTTTTCTTTTTAGTTTATTTCTCGAATGTTTGGAATTCAAGACACATAAAATTAAGGATTTTGATAAGATCTTGTGAAAATTTAATGTCAGCTAATTTTGAAAATTTTGGTGAAATCCAGAATCTGAAAACATTTAATGTATATTTACAAATTCCACATGAGTCGTATATATGTGTAAATATTTCAATTATTAAATAAATTTCATGAATAAAATTTAACACATAACTCAAATAATTTAACAATCATTAATTGAAAAATTAGAATTATTTATTACAGATTTTGCTATTAAAATTTTTTGTTTCTTACTTTTAGAATATATTCAACTCCTGAATATTAACATCAGAAATTGGAATTCAGCTTTTCTTAAATAAAATATGTAACTGGGAAATCCGAATTCATTTCTAAAGAATTTATAAATCTTTCTTTTTGATTCTCGAAAAACTAAATTTTTGATTCTCAAATTACTGCATCCTAAGATTGTTATAAATAAGATCAAGAAATGTAAAATCGAATGTTTAAAGTTGAAATTTAGTTTGCAATTTTTCAATATTCATATAACATAAAATCAGAAAAAAGAAGTCATTAAATTTCGAATCCTAGTTAATCGTATTTCAAAATTTACAAAGCAGATATTAAGAGTTCAACGTTTTTATTTCATGAATATAATTTAACGATATTACAAACATATTTTCACAGTATTTGTAACAAAAAATTAATTTTCCAAATCTTGAACTTTAGAGAACGAAAATCCAGTGCTCTAGGGTACAGAATTGAATAATCTAGACTTTGCTAATCATATTTAAAAAAAATAAAGATTACTCCTTATAAAACAGGTAATTGCAAAACTCGGATTTTGAAAGTTTTTTTTTTTTCTAAAATATTTCATTCCGCTATAAAGAATTGTATGGTACTAAGAATAAAATTATAGAATCCTGAAATACAAAATCATATAAATTATAATTTCTGGATTTCAAGTTCAGGAATATTTGTTTATAAAAATCATCATCCTAATTTGTTTGATGCAACATTTCTTATCATTGAGAAATATGCAGAATTTTAAATTTCCATGACTTTTATTCTTTAATTTCGATCCAATAATTCAAATCTATACAATTATAATTTTTTATCTGATTATACACTTCAATTTTGAATTCCGAGCCCAAAACATTCACGAATCACAACACATGATTTATATTTATGGATATAAATCCAAAAAAATTTTATAATATTGTTGAACTTCGCCTAGATCTATAGAATAAAAAATTAAAGACCTGGAAATTAAAAAAAACTCAAATTTTTAACTTTTCAATCCTGAATTAGAAAATCAGAGAATCATTAACTTTTTCAAAAATAATAACAGAACTGTAAACAATTCTTGAATTCTTAATTCCACTTATAATATTTGTCTCTGGCATCCCAAACTCTATTGCGATCAACTCCGATATTCGTGACCATCCCCCATCTGCATTCACCTCTGGGTGTTACCTTACAAGGATTGAGTATCAGAAACCTCAAATATGCTCACACGAACCATCAATACAATTTTCGCAAATCTTACGACCAGTATAATTTTTACATTACCGCCAATATCGCGACAACTTGTCGCTTTTTTCTTTTCGTTACCCATAAATAACTCGACTCTTGAATTCTAATCCCATCATTTCAATACCCAGAAGTAATGCCTTCGAAAGAAACCGGTACACTCACCTTGAACACTTTTACCCTCCGAATCGCAGAGATAAAACAGCGCGATTCGCGTTATGGGCTTTTTTTTCCCGCCGGAAGGCGCAATCGTAAAGATTGTAATTTGATCGAAATGAAGCAGTCCGTAATGAACGCTGAAAAAAGGCTCGTAATGTTAGAGAATCAAAGCTGAACGACGTTAATACTTTCTTTTCTTTAATTACCGTCTGGATTTGCGTAGTTGTATTTTGTAACGATTCAAGGGGCATTTTTCCAGAACGGTAAATACTAGTTTGGACGTGACGTGAAAAGTTTCGAGAGGAGAATCGGTAGAATAAAAATAGGCAGGTAAAAATTTCGATGTCGAGGAGATGCTCAGCCGGCAGCTGCAAGACCAATTACGGCCGGACCACGAATAAAAGTTTCTCGATGAAAGGGAAGAGACTCGTCGGATTTTCGAGGGCGTGAAAAAAAAGTTGGCCTTACAGTGTAAATATTTGATTTATGTTTACAGGAGGTAAAAGTCGACAATCGAGAAAATTTTTTTTTCCAGTGGATAATCACGTCTAGTGATAACTAGCTGGAATTTCGATTTGTTCAGATTTTGTTATACTTCTGTAACATTTAAAAAAATCCCTAATCATGGACATAGAACCATATGCACTTTACATTATTTATTATTGTTTTGAATTACTCAAAACCGTTGAAAAAATTGAAAAGCAGTGAACCAATCGAATGCATTGTAAAAAACTACACATTTTTTCTTTAAAATAAGTGTAAAATGCCCCAGCGCCCCTCTAATTTTGGAAGGCTGTTCGGCAACAGCGGAAAACGAATTTTATCAGTTGAAATTGTCAGTGGCCCGAACCGCAAATCCTTGCGAACACGGTCGCTTCACGGTCGCTGATTCGAAAACACCGCGCCATTATCCAAACGAGTTCACATTCATTTCCCCCTCCCAACCTGCCTACCTCCCCCCTCGCACTCCTCGTGTTCCAGGATAGTTGTGTTTTTTCATTTGCCATTGTGCGGGATGAATTGCGCTACTAAGAAATTTTTGGAAATATCCTGAATTTGATTTTTGGGCCCCCCTTTTACGTAGGAAAAAAATTATTTTTTGTTTTATGTAATTTGATGTGTTTTGTTGTTTTTTGAGGTTATTTTTTACCTCGTGACCTTATTTTTTGAGATTAGATTAGATTAATGGCGAAAGAGAAGAAAAAAACTTGTAGGTGAGGGAAAGGGGTGGGTGAGGGGGCAGCAGCACGAATCACGTCCTGTTTTCTTCTTGGGCGAAGAAGCGCCCAGGGCGACTTGTAACGTGTCGTAATGCGGAAGCAAAGTCTAGGCCTGCACGGTGTCGTTTCGCGGTGTTCTACATGTAAATTAGGACGAGGAGCGCATGAGAATCAGGTTGAGACAGGAGTAAAAGAGGGAGAACAATTGTCCAATGCATCTTTTGTTTTTGAAGAATATATTTCCGAATTAGAAAATATCGAAAAAACGGATTTGATTATCAATGGCTTGACTGTAAGATAACTTTAGTTGTAGTGTAAAAAAAAAATCTAAAATGAATTCGAAATTATAGAAATGATCGAATTTTTGTCTGTACTATAAACTTCAGAAATTTTGAAAACTGGAAAAATGATATTTTAATAATAGTTTGCAATGTCATGGGTATTCGAAGCAACAGTAAAAAAATTTTTTCTCATATTTTTTTTTTGTGCAACATTAAGTGTTTACAATTCCAGTTACATATCCAAGTCCACAAGAAAATTTCCCGGGAAAACGAGGCTGCGGAAAAACGTGCATGCGAACAATTCCTGGACGACTCGGGAAGTGTGTCGGGAATACGCGGTCAAATTCATGAGCGTTGTCTTTGCTCGCTCGTTTTTACCCCTTTTTTTTCTCATTTTCGAATTTACAAAGTCGCACGTCACGGCTTACTGAACAACTGCACACAGCCCTCGCATTTTTCGGTCCCGCTTTTTCCTTCGTCCCCAGCGAATCCGGCATTCAAATAAAGACAATAACGGGAATTCGGATTATGAAGCTACCGCTGTTTCGCGTGCATTTACTTGATGAGCCAACGTTTTTTCACCTCGATCGACGTCCACGTTTCAACATTTTTTTCATAATGGATATTCTGCTTTTTACTTCACCATGCACAAGCAAAATATCAACTAAAATATTGAGTGTTCATTCGTTGCTTTATTTTCATGCGTGCAAAAAAGTTGTATAGTTGAAACAAAGTTATTTTTACCACGTAAAACTGCTTATAGCCCCAAAGTTCAACAATTGCTAGCCCGGAGTGGAAAGTTCTCTTAGGTTTTTTTAAAGTAAGCAGGCGTTTTCTTCACAAAGCGTTTTTTGCTTCGGGGCCATAGTCTGCTGACGCATGAAACAAAGCAGGGAGAATCCTTTGGCGCTGGTATTTCACGTCATAGCGCGCCCGCACTAATAACGACGTTATATTTGTCGCTGCCTTTTGTTTTGCCTTTTTTCGAGGCGCTCTTTTTCCGGGGTAAGCACATAATCAAACAGCTCCTCGCGTAACCGAATTTTTTCCGCTTCAATTAGTGCCGTCTACTCGTTGTTTCCATGTCCATAATGCCGTCGCGAGCAATAAACGAGATCCTGAAAAACCTCGGCTTTATCAAATACTTCATCAAGAGTGGTTCGCGCTTTGTTAGAACGTTTCGACGAGTTTTAACGGGATGGGTTACAGGAATAAAAAATTGCCATCGCTGTGAAGAGTCGAGATTTTGACGCTTTACGAGGTTCTTATCAAATTGGGAACTTGAAATTGTGATTTCGACTGAACTCTTGATTTGGAAAAGGTAATAAACATGGCACTTGAGTAAAATTGAGTTTTCACTGATGAATTAACTGATTAACAAGTGACTTATTATAATTTATGAGTAGATTACGTATTCACTGATCGAAGTGGAAGGCTTTTTTATGTTTGGAAGCTGTGAAGTTTTACTACTTAAATTGTTGATTCGAGACTTCATTTGGTAACTTCAAAAGGTCACATATAATTAGAAACTAATACAAAAAAGTTATGAATGCTATATTGGGTTGAGAATTTTACTAGAAAGTTTGTGTTGATAAATTTGTTTGAAAATGAGTGTTCAGAAGTCTAAAGTCAGAACAATAAATCGAAATTGAAACGATGAATCGTCATCTTCAATTTGGAAATTGAATTCTATACTTTGTTAAGGAGATTTTATTGTTATTTCTTTTAAGGGGTTTTTTTTGTAGCTTAGATTTATAGATAGATTAGCTTAGATTTTATCAACAAAATAAGAACGAATTTTGGCTTAAAAATCGCTATTTCGAGTTCAAACGTCCGCCATTTTGTCAAATAAAGATATTTTCAAAAACCCCTACAGCAAAGACTAAATTTATCCTCCAGTTTAATAATCTTTTTGGTTTTTTTCATTCTAAAGATTACAGATGAAATGGGAGTTGGCACCGCTAAGGACTTTTTTTTGCAGCAGTTGAGAGACGACGCAATGACTCAGCTAATACTGTGAATAAAATAAAACAAATGCATTGAAAATTATCTCAAAAGTGTGCTTTTTCACTGCTAAACAAAAATGATCCCCCAATTCGTATAACCTTTTTGAAATAAATTCGTAAAAATTACCTTTTTTTTCGCTCTTCTGACTGTATATTCTCCCTTAAGAGTAAGAATTTCAATCAAGAAATCTGTTTGGAAAATCACAGAACAAATTATGAAAAAACCTTTTTTCGAACCCTATATAAAAACTTAATTTGAAAGATTTGTTTGAAAGCTCCATTATGATGATTTGATAAGAGTTCTGACCAAGAATTTAATTTTTGGAACTTATTATTGAAAACATTTTTTTTATGTTTTTTATCTTACATTGCCACATAAAGATTTCGTTTGAACATTCCAGTTGACATATAACTTTAAAGACATTTTTTATCAAAGTTTTTTAAATTGTTTAAACAATAAAAATTCCGATTAATTATGTAAAATCAGTTTTTTAATTGAGTTACTAATTAAATTCTTAATTGATGTTTCATTTTCAAGTTTTTCTATTTCGATTCCACCTGCAGATATTGAAAGAAGTTATACATAAAAGCTTCCAATCAAAATTCAAAATTTTAATTTTTAATTGAAAAATTATTAATAAAACATTAAAAATCAAGTTCCTATGAAATAATCCGTTCAGAATTTTCCAAATCACGTTTAAAATTTTTTTTGAAAAGATGGTTCTCGATAAAAATTTTTTTTTCAAGTTTTTCAAAGACAGTATAAGAATAAGGTTTTTAATAAAATTTTCTGATGAAGTTTCTTATTTAGATTTTTATCAGAGTTTGCAAGTAAATTTTCGAAATCGAGTTTTTATTACAGGAGATAAATATTGTTCAAAAATTTTGATCATTGTTGAAGTTTTTTATTTGGATTTGCAATTTAAGTCTGCAATTTGAGTTTTCTAATAAAACTCTTATCATATGGTTTTTTTAACTGAGTTTCTCAATAAACTTTCTTTCGAGAGTTCAACATTTCATTTTATACTCAAACTTTATGATATAAATTTCTAATTGCAGTTTTAGAATTGAATTTCAAAATCAAATATTTTTTTTTAATTTAAAAATAATAATTAATTTAAATTTTAAAAATAATAAATTTGAAAAGGAAAGTTTAGGTTCGTATTTTTTTTGGACCAATGTTATCTTTTCAAGTTTCCACTTGAAGTTTATAATGTAATTGTTTGTAATAGTCTATCAGTTTTAAATTCAATTATAAGGCTAGATATTCAATTGTCAATTGTAATTAAACGATACTCTTTTTCATTTCTTAATCATTTTACTTACATTTTTTAGTAGAAACAAGTAAAAATTTCATGTCTTTCATAAATACAGAATTCTGATAATGATTCCATTAAAATTAAAAACAGTAATAAAACAATTTTTTCAGTAAAATTTCACCTTATGTAAAAATTAAGAATAATGCAAAAAATAAAATAATTCACGTCATTTATGTACTAAACGATTAGCTACAATAAACTCTATTAAATTCAGAATATATGTAACTTCGCTGATCTAGTTTTCCAGAATATTACACAAAATTAGCGTATCGTTCATGCTCAGCCACGGGCGCGTCCTTTACGCGCTACACATTTAATTTTAATGGAGCCGCAGCGTTTAATTACGGTGCTCTTTTGAAATCAGAAAGTCGGAACTGATACCGCACATTCCATGGCCATTTACAACGACGCTTTTGTCCCTGGTTCAACCTAGAATAATCATTTTGTAAATTTGCGATGTCCGGGGAAACCAATTTTGCTGGGAATAAATTGAGAAGTGTTACTGAAAACGCGAAATTGCATTTCGAGGCTGGTTTCAACAAAGAGGATGATTTTGTGTTTCACATTTATTATGTCACAGAATTCAGGTGAATTGCCGAAAATCAAATTCCATTCCCAAGTATTCTGAAAATTCAGATATTTCCTCGGAAAAATGATGCTCCGGGGAATCACGTTTTTTCGCGTGGACAAAAAAGTTGAAAGTAAAAGTTGTCCGATGCGTCATTTATCGTGGTTTAATTGCGGCCGGCAATTAAATGAGTTTTTCCGCGCGAGGAAAGTTGAAATTCCCAGAGGCACGGCGAGGTTTGCGAAACGTCGGCCTTCGATCCATCGAGAAACTTGGCAATTAATGCGTTTTCGCCGGCGTTCATAAGTCGCCGAGAGTTTCCCCGGCGCGTGGGAAAAAATGCCCGGCTTGTAGGCATTGTGCGCTCCGCGATGTACGTGTCATTACTCACGGGACAGCGGCGAACGTGCAACAAATGCGGGTTGCGTAAACGAGTACTTTCGCGGCGTAATTAATGACGAGCGCATTATCATTTTTTCCGCAAACGGCTAATTCAGCGTAATGGCCCGGGTAATTTTGGACCGTTTTTCCGGAAAGTTGCTGTTTCGTTTTTTTGTCAGCGACGGTTGAGTCCGAATATATATATTGCCAGATTTTCAGCAGGTTGACTTGAGCGTAACAGAAAATATTTACCGAAACTCCCAGAAATACTTATTTTAAATGTACAAAAAATATGGTTCAATATTTAAGAAGGATATAAAATATTTTCTTTTTTTTCATATTTTTGTATATATATAATATATTAATATAAATATATATATTTTATATCTTATATATATTTTTTTAAAGGTTAAAAGAAATTTTTCTGACTTAATTAAATTTTAAAAGCAAAATTGTGAAAATTCGCGTCCTCTAAAACACTTCAGGTGGCGATATTTGAAAGTAAAACGGCTGCATCCGTGTTACCCGACGCAGCTTATGGAAATGAAAATAGCCATGTTCGTTGGAAAGACGAGAGGTGAGGTAAGGGGAGTACTTTGCGAGAAAAAAAATGCAAGATATTCAGCGTCTCTTCTAGCGCGTTTAATTCCACCTCGTTTTTGTTTTGCCAAGCGCTGCAAGACGTTTCTCGCGTTTCAGAGAAATTTGATAGTGGTCCCTCGACAATGCCTTAACGATTCGATTTAATCACGGTGACTGCAGTGAACGAGTTCTTGTTTTCTTTGGCTTTGAAGAATTCGAAAAATGTTTGATTTTCGAGGATGATTTTTAGGAGGATGGGTGGATTATTGGGAAAATTAGCTGTGAGTGATAAGAAAAAGTGTCCTAAATCCTAAGTAGTAGTGAAAAGATCATATAAAATATTGAAAAATTTGTAGATTAATCGTTTTGAGAAAGTCTTACGTTCGTTTAATTAGAAATAAGTGAATAAGTCGATGTTTCTGTATTAAAAAAAAACACACACACACATAGTTGGTTTGCTTTTGGTTGCCGTACCATATATGTGTAACATTTACTGACAATCAGCAATAACTTAATGATTTGGAGTTTTCGTATCTATTTTACAGTAAGTTCATAACCATCTTACACGTTGACAGAGAAATTTTGAATTTCAAAACTATATTACGACATTTAGAGAATTTTAGAATGGTTACTATTTTTCAAAAAAAAATTATCTATATTACAGTTTTGAAGTTGTTGTGAGTGAATAAAACAATTTTCAGAATTAATTCATATGAAAAATATCAAAATATTTTAAGAGTTTTTTCAACAGTTTTGACAGTTTCTTAGTATTTAAATTTTATAACGTTTTCATCATTTTCTGAAAATTAATTCATCCAATAACAAATTCGCAATCTTAATTTTATTCACAATTATATGATTCTTCCAAAATTTAGGGCTTGTTTGTGTATTTCTTATTATTTTTAAAGTTCAAAAAAAGTCTTTAGAATTTGAATATTTTAGCCATTTATGTTAGTTCTGACTATATTGACAATTTTTGAACGTTAATGACGTTTCTAAGAAATTTTATTATTTGTATCAGTTAGAGATTCTACAGTCATAAAAATTTTTGAAAGTAAAAAAAAGAAAAATATTTATCAGTGTATGCTTATAACAGATTTTGTAAATAATTGAAGATCAAATAACCTACTTACAATTTGTGTGTTTTTACGGTACCAACAAATTTTACGAGTTGAAAAAACTGTGAAAAGATTATTAAGGGTTTTCGTACCTTCCCTGAAATTAAATAGAAGTCAGTACTAAAATTTGCAATGAATATTTTTTAATTTTTTATATCACTTTCACGATATTTCATGATTAATAAATATTTTTCATTTCATATTATTATACAGGGGTCATTCCATACAAGATTTTCATTCAAACATTTTTCCCCTCCATTCATTTTTTTTCACATAGTTCAACTGAAAATAAAAAACTCTAATTTTTTTATTTCATCATCATTTACAGAATTTTCAATTTATGAATTTTAAAACTTTTCATGTCCAGAGGAAGTTATTCTTAGCACTAGCTAATATGCGAAAAAGTATTCAATTTGAAAAATATCAAACCATGATGAAGCGTATGCTTTTTTTCTCAGTTTTCGAATGAAGGATACTATAAATCAACCCACGTAATTGTTTATAACGAAAATTACGATACCTTAAACAAATTCATATTTTTCAAACTTGGGTATATATATATTTTTATTTTTTATTTTTTTGCGGTAAAATGTTCTTCAAACACTTTTGCAGATACTCACAAAATTTCAGAATGGGCAGTTCAAAATTATGGCTCCAATGAATTTTCAAACTTTCGCATGTGTGTTATATTTATTTATTTTAAATATTTCATATTTATAATGAATTTCATATATTTGATTCTTGTTTTCATATATTTTTCATAGAATACCTTGAATTTTCATGAATTTACAACTTTTTTTTACAAATTTTTTAAATTGTCTGTAATTTTCACTCCTTTTTGTACATATATTCAATACGTTTTTTTAGCATTATTTAGGTTAATAAAGGTCAATATTCAATTTTTTCATATTTTCACAGTGTATCTTGAACTCATTACCTTACAACGCAAAAAAATGGCAAGATTATTGATTCAAGATCGCTAATAAATTTCTGTATCTAAACTTCGATTGGTTTATGCCAAAATTATTTAGTAGGTAGAGTAAATATTCACATTATCACATTGTTTAAGCTTTCTGTCATATATATGACTTTCACTAATAATTACAATTTTTCATTTCCGAATAATAATCATTAATAGTGTATTATCGTAAGCTCTGACAATGTCTTTTTGGACGAAACTCGCAATACCATATTTTATTCGATTCTAATGTCCAAAGCCCGCCCAAATGTCAAACTTTGAGGTTAGAATTGTGTAAACATCCTTTTCCTTATTATTAAAAAGGACTTTAAATTTTTCTTTTCTTATTGTGTTCATTAACTGCTTGCATAGAGTTGAAACTTATTTAAGAATTTTCTGAAGTACATTAATTAAAAATACTAATTTTCATCATTTTCATCAATGTTAAAAGATTGTTAGTTTAGAATTTGAAATTGTATTTCCTGATGACCAAAAGCTTGAACAATGTAATTAGATTAAATTTTACTTTTCCGTAAATACTAATGCTGTTTCCAACTAATAGAAGTTATTATATGGAATTATATTGTTTGGATACAATATAAACATATGTTATATCTAAAATATATATAATATATCGATATAGGGTCATTCTAAATGAAACCGTCCAGGCAGTTAGGGTCATGTTTTTTTTCTGCATAAAATTTTATTTTTAGTTTTTACATCAAAATCTATTAAACACATATTTTCTCTTTTTGCTCGATTTTAGGTTTCTTCGTAGTAGGGAATTTTTGAAAATTTGGCTAAATACTTGATTTTGAGCTATTAGCGCATGTTAATTTTCTTTAAATGCGATAACTTTGCGAAAAAAAGTCGGATTTTCGAAATTTTTTTTTCTATTTTCAGGTAAAAGGTCCCTCTTAAAGAAAAAAAATATAAAACGTGATATTTTTTGGAAAAATTTATTTTCTAGCATGATTTTTTTAAAAAAATCGAAAAATTTTTGACTCCAAAAATTTCGAATTGCATCAATTCAATTATCCTTCATATTTTTTTCTTAAGTAGTTATATATAAATAAACAAAATCATGTAGTAGCCCCTATTAGCCGAAATTCATTGTTTCGGAATAATGATTTTTTAAAGTTATAGTGACAATTATTCAGTAATTTTAGGTTTCATTTACAAAAAATGCCATATATATATATATATATATATATAATATTATATGAAATTATATACTTATTCCAACTGAATTATGTACTGAAAATTGCAAATGAATCTAAAAACTATAACCCTCTGTCAAGAAATTCAAAAAAAAGTAGTCACATAAATTCGTTAAAACTGGTTGCTTTCTTCCTGCAGCTTCCAGCATAAAATGTAATTCTAGACTCATCCCTGCTCACCCCATCATTTTCTCCTCGCCCCACAATCGGCACATGACCATAATAATCGACTGGCCACCGAAGCCGAAGCGCCTTACGCGTCATTAGGTAATCGCCTTCTCTAATAGCTCGGAATCGGCGATAGCGCGATTAGGGAGAGAGTCCTAAGCGCAAAAACCGGCGAAAAGCTAAGAAAAATGCCCGTTAGAGAACGATAGGGCCGATGCGACGCTCGGGAATGCCAACTCGGCACATCTGGCCGGGGGCCATTAACGCGCGAATTCCGTCGCACTTTTTTTTTCACCCCCAGCCCTTCGGAGGATTTTAATTAAATGCCGATGTGAGCGAGGAAAAAACGAGGGGAAAATATACGCGGGGCCCTATTACGTGTTCCGGCGTGGCCGTCATCGTGGCTGCGAGTGACGAATGCACCCTCGTCAAAACGACGAGAAGGACGATTATCGGCAAAAATTTGGCAGGGACACGTCCAAAGTACCCTATTAAAGTCACTCTCGCTGGGCGTCAGGCCGCTCGCGCCTTGACGCTAAGGAGCTACTTTCTTTTCGGGATCTGCTTAAAATCGGAGTAACGAGGGGAGATTTTTTTTAGAAATTTTTGTGCGTGGTTTTGGTGCCAGTATTTAAAATTAAAGGAAGATTAAAACTAAAATTAAAATTAATTATAAAAATTGATATGGAAGATTAAAAATATTTAAAATTAATGTTAAGGCCAGGGAACTGACGGGCCACAATGGTCAGTTCAATAATAGTAAATACTAAATGTGCCTTTAAAAGAATTTCTAGTTATCAGGTTTGTCCTGAAGATGATTCTGTACAAGGAATCGAAACGTTGGCAGAATGAAATAGATTGACTGGGAAAACGATGAAAAGAATTTTTACTCAAATTTAAAATTAAAGGAATTGACTTGGGTTTGAGTCTGAGAATTTGGGTTTTGGATGGTGGAATAGGGGAGGAAGGAGGGAGATTTTTTGAATGTGAAGTTTAAAAATGTAAAGAAATAAGCTATAATGGATACAAGTTGTTAAAAAAAAGTTTTTGGATTTAAGAAATGAAAGAGAATAAGTTAATTCGTGGAAAGAAAGTATTTTAATTTTCAAAATCAGAGATAGAAATTTGAAAAATATGTAATTTCCAGTTTTTTTAAGTCTTTCTTAGAAATCTTTGAAGTGTCTTGAATTGATATCGTAGGAGATTACTATTTGAGAATACAAGTCGATGAAATTCAAAATTTCGTAATAATTTTGATATCAGAAAAATTCTAATTGTATAATTTAAACAAACGATTTCAGAATTGTATAATTCAATTTTTATTATTTAAAATTTTTTGTTTCAAATTAACAAATAGTTAATGTAATTATTTTAATTTAATGCATACAATCAATAATAAATTATTTAATATTTTTAATGAATAAATAAGTTTTAAATCATAATATTCCATGATTATAAACTATCTTAAAATAGTTGCATTCTATATATTTTTGTGACTTGAGAATCAGAACCTGTTAAATATCTTATTATGAATGATTCTTCATATTTGTATTGTTATTTAAATATTTCAATATTAATTGAAATTATAAATTATTATCTATATTTTAGTATTATATTTTTTTATATTCTAATTCAATGTAGATTTTGAGAATAAATAACTCAAATTTATAATCATCGAGTTCTTCAAAAGAAAATACATGAATTTTATATATACCCATTACATTTTGATGTAATGAGTACATTGAATCAATTCTTAAAATAATTTTCAAATAAGTAGTAATTATAAATTTATCATGAAAATGTAGTTATAAATACAAAAAACATAATTTATAATTGATACATAATGAATATATGAAATTAAATATAAAAAAAATAAAATTAATTAATAAAATCTATAATATTTGATGTACTATTGGGTAATGATTTTTAAAAAAAATATTAGAATTGAAATAAAATAATAAAAAAAAATTCATAAATATTGAAAAAAATATTCTGTATGTAAGATAATATAATATATAATTATTTTAGATATTATATTACAATAAATTATGAGTAATTATTTAATTTTATTTGATAAATCAAATAATGTACATTTCACGAAGAATTTTAATGTACATAGAAATTAAATGTACCGTTAGTAACTAAGAAAAAAATATTGAACTATCGAATCTTCGATTACATAGAAATACAATTTGAATTTTACCGACAATGTTTGATAAAAAAAAAAGAATATTAACAATTAAGAAATGTTCAATATAAAAGAAAATAATTATTTTAGAATAATTGAGTCAACAAAAAATTTTGAATTTTAAAACTGACAAATTATCAAAGTTCGAATAGAAAAACATTTCGATATTTTATCGTTGTTGTTGTAAAATTAAATGTTTCAATAAATTTTAGTTTTGCCATTTGTGAGTTTACATGTCTTTCTCCAATAAAAATGACTTAATTGTTCAAACATTCAAATCTAACAGATTATCAAAAATTACACTACACAAAATAATTTTGGAAAGTTGAAAAAATTTTTTTCAAACCGATTCCTATCTCAATGATATTTATGTCCTGATATTTTTCATTTCTCAAAATGTGGACGTAATTATTATTTTGCGAAATGAAATAAAACAAAATTTTTTCCCAACAATATCTATTTTAAAACAAACATAACAAAAGCAGGAAATATTATCTGTAACTTCATGGATATTCAAAAATAAATATTTTCCTAATTTCAATTATTTAAAATTATAATTATAAAAATTATATGAAAAAATATATAAAATAGAACAAGATTTTTTCATAACAATATCTATTTTACAACAACCATAGCAAAAGCAGGAAATATTATCTGAAAATGCATGGATATTCAAAAATAAATATTTTTCTTATTTTGATTTTTTAAAGTTTATGAATATATAAAACTTAAATCCTGAATGCAACCTCCGTTGTTTACAATATCATACCCAAATTCAACTGGCTTCTTCTTCAAAAACAAAAAATACAAACTATAAATCATTGACCTCCGATCCCACGTAACACGATCCCTCAATGACAACTGCACATTTTCGTGTCAACCCATTATGAACGCAATCCAGAGTACATGCTGTATACGCATTACTTCTGTAATTAAACTTGCTGTAACCGAAGAAGTACGATTACTGAAAAGACTGATGAAGCGATATTCTAAAACTGTGAATTCAGCGACATTTCCGTATGTTGTTCAGGTTGAATTAGAGCTTGTAAAATAAACCGTTCATGTCATGCGAATCGGTTGATGATTCAGGATTATTTTCCTACTTGATTTCCTCACTAATATAAAAAAAAGCCAATTTTACGTTATTACAGTTCCAGACGCAATGATTTCCTTTTTTTTAAATCCTTTTTTCGTTCATTGCTCGGGATTACTATTTATTCCCGCTAACGCTCGACGAGAAAATTGAGATAAAGTTAATCCCGAACGCTAAGAGGAATAAAAACGTGCTTAGAAGTATGAGAGAAAAAGCGTATATCAGGGATTCGACGATATTACATACTCCATAAAAGTATCTAATGGCTGATGAAAACGTCGGTAATAAAAAGTAAAGTCTGATTGAATCGTATTATTTTATGCGCGCCATCATTGCCGGGTTTACTTTCTTACTCCATTATCTTCCCAGGAACTTTTTTTCCAAACCTTTTTTCCCTGTGAGTACGTTAACGTATCAAGAAATCCCTGACCGAATATTCAAACGTTATGAATTCCGTATGTTCGCCAATTTTGAGCTTTCGTTTTCCCGGGAAAAATCTCGGCGACTTCGTGAAATCGATAATCAAATGCTCGCCGAGGATCTCATGATAATTTCAAGTGGCTTCTGTAGGTTCGACAGAATCTATTTTCCAATGCCTACTCTGGAACTCGCGAACGTACTCTGCCTTATTATGTTCAGTTTCGCCGAGTTGTATGGAAATCACGAGAAATTGAAAAACGCGAGTATTTCTCGAGTGTTTTTTTTCGAGTGAGCGATGTGAAATTAAATCCTCGATTCTCTCCCATTTGTGAAATTTTATTGGTGAGAGCAAATGATTTATAGAAATTAATAGTGTTGGTATTATCGGGTTTTTTTATTGTTGGATTATTTTTTGAGTGTGGGGGGTTGAGTTGATTGGTATTATAGATGGAGGGGTTTCGAGGATTTACTTGGAAAGAGGTTTCAGTGTATTTGTGGTAGTTTCGCTTTGTTTTAGATTATTGTCCTTTTTTGTCATTTTTTTCCAAGATAAACTACATTTTGTCTTGTACGGGGGGTTTCGCCCCTGTACCCCCACCGGGGCTCTGCCCCTGGACCCCGTCTATGGTTTTCGGTACACCCTGTATAATCCTCAATTTAAGTTCAAGACCTAATTTCTTTCCAATTCATAATTTTTCCAACTTGAAACAAAATTAGAAAACTTCCTCAACCACTTCAACTCATAAACAAAAACTGTGTTTTCACTTTTTCCACCTTTCTCTTTCCCCGTATTCCACGGATCGAATAATACTTTTTCGATTAGTTCTAAGTAGGGAACTAGGGATCCCCTGTTGGAAAGGAGACCGGAAAAATTGCTGGTTTTCGAGATAAAAGCGCGGAATCGACTTGGATGTTTCCGATAGATTCGGAGCCACTCGAGCCACTTAGCAAGCGGGCCTCGTCCCACATCTTCCTTTTCTACGGGCGTTTATTTTTTCTTTTCCCCGTGCCTTTTTCACCGCTTTCTCTGCCTTTAACCTCCTCTTTGTTCGGCAACCGGATTTATCCCAACCCTCGGCAGCATCCGACGACTTCATCTCCGGCCCTCGTCGCGTCTTACGGTAGGAAAAGGGTGATGCCAGCATCCCTTTTCCGCTTTTCTCGCCGTACGACCGAGGGTATGAATAAATATCGCGGTCCCATGGATGATTTTGGTTATGGAAACTAGTTATCAGTCGGAAGTTGGGACTTGCGAAGGGGTGTTCGAGTAATTAGAAAGACAGTGCGAAATGTCCCTTCTGGATTTCATCCTCATTTGAAGAGGATTCATCATGAAGATTGCTACTTGGAAGTTTCTGTAGATTACGTGGTTTAAATAAAGAAAGGTTGGTAAATTTTTGCAAAAATTGATGCCTTGGGTCAAATTTTGAATCATATTCATTATTTTTAAGAACTCGAACTCAACTTCAAAATCCTTTTGAGTTTGTTTCTTGATGACCCAAAGCATCCATTCTTGCAAACATTTTCTTGAATTGTGTTATGTTACTTCAGTAAATTTTTGAAATGTCCATTGAATCAAAATTTACGTCACAAAAACGTGGCAATAATTACGTGACATGATTATTGACAAATTTCTTTTCTTTGTTTGTTGCAGGTAAGTCACGTGTCAATGATAATCAAACTTTGTCTGATGAATCATGCTGATATGACGTAGTGAGAGGTACAGAAAATACTACTTAATAACCCATAGGTTTCAAAAAAAGTTTTTTTTTAGAAATTCGTATGAATCAATAAAGTACGAGTTTCTTTCACGCTAAATTTGTAATTTTTAAAAACATTCTTAATAGTAAATATAACAAGAGGGAATTGTTGATAAAAACGTTAAATTTATTTAAATATAAATCTATTCCTTTTTTTTCATTTAGTTGCATGGCTTCCTCGCCAGTATTTATCTTTTTTTTCGGCGCCGCGTGACTTGTGACTATCGCTTCTTTCAGAAGAATCTGATGGCCTCAAAAGGTTTCAAAATCCAACACATTGCAGTATAGTCATTAATCACAGGATCATAGAGTCAGCGAGAAATTCAAAAAAAAAAAAGCTGCACGCGTTCTGAAAACGCGGGTAAAAATGGCGTTTAATCGCAGTCTGTCATAACGAGTCAAGGGAATCAAGTTTTAAAGAAAATTTTAAAAAGTTTCACAATAGCGCTGAGACGTTAAATAACGTTAAATATTTTAAAAATTAGAAAACATTTTTCAATTTTTAGTTGCTTTGAAATAATTGAATATTACTTTAAAATCAATACTTAACATGTACTTTTTGCAAATAAAGATATCAGAAAGAAATTGTTTTATAAATAATGATTTAAGGATATTTGTTGGTGTATAGTTGGTATTTTAAGAAGACTTTTATAGTGTCAAAATTTATAAATCATAGAGAAAATTTGAAAAAATATTCTTATTTTGTAATAACTTACGTATAAGTTTACATTACATTACATTCACTATATTTTTTTGGAATTTTTTTAACCGTAAAATTACAAGTCTTGTATAAATTTAATTTTGTTCACAAAAATTTGTAGGGGAAAGTGGGGTGATGACGGCATAGTTTTCATTCAGCATCAAAACACATCCGAAAATTGACATTTTTGATCAAATGAAAGTTAAGATATGAAGTGTAACTCGAATTTTAACAAAGTATATCGGCAGATTTAAAAAATGTTGATTCAAACTAGCACAAATATCAACACAAATCGCTGTGAATACTCAATGAAGGCTCTGTGAAGGAAAACAAATGGAAATTCGACATTTTTGTTATTGTAACTTTATTGATGATCACAAAAGGCGGAAGAGTAATGAAATGGAAACATATTCAAAAAATGCCTGAAACTTAGAATGCAACGACATTAATTTTCATCGTCATCATCGAGATCTGAGTCGCAGTTATGGCATATATAATAAGAGCACAATTGATGAAAAATAGTTACCCCACCTCTAGTGGCCGTCATTCCCCCACTGAACTTATTTTTCGCAAGCACGCACTACACATAAACTATGCAAGACACATGAAAAATTTTACTTGATTTCGAAAGCTAATATCAATAGCAACATTTTAACATATCTACCTCAATTGTGTACCTAAAATTTTTGACGAAATAATCGATATTTTGAACACCTTATAAAACTTTCGGACAGTTACGTATCGGCACTGGTCTGGAACTACAAGTTATAATAAATCCATATACTTCAGCATCTACTTAAAAACAAGCTTATGGAATAAGCTTTCTGTCACAGTAAACGGTTTAGATCTACGTCAATTTTAAGTACCAAAAATGGTGATGGCTGTCATTACCCCGTGGTCGTTATTACCCCAATTTCCTCTATTTAATTCTGAATATTCAAAAACTATTCAATATTTTCTTTTGTATGTCTTGAGAATCGTGACGCAAATTCATTTAGAAATTTCGAAGCTACAGAGATTTAAAATTTATTTTTCATGTTTTTTTATAGATATTTCTAATGTAAGAGTTTTACTGTATAATTTTGAATATGCTGATTTCTTGAATTTTTTTTGTTTCAAATTGTCATCAAATATGTAAAACTAGAGAGGTAAAAAACTTTGCTTTAAATGTTATTAAATTTTTTTTCGAACATCAGGACATAGTAAAATTGTAATTTTTTTTCCACACTATTTTCGTATTTTTTATGGATTTCCGATGATTTAAGGATAAAAATTTTCAAATTTCTTCAGTCTAGACGAACTAAAGTATTTTTGGGAATTGTTTTATATTCCATCAATATTTAAATTTTTAACCCTGTTTCATATACTAAATTCTCATGTTTCATACTCACATTTCCCAGGATCTAATAATTTTTTTACTTCCAAATCCACAGTCTTCAAATTTAAATGGTTCACAATGAATTTCTCATTTTTCAATACACATACTTTAATTTTTGATATTCAGAGACATTTTATTTCATCAAGTATCAGTTACATAAAAATATCTTTCTGGAAATTTATAACTTCTTTTTTTTCATACTACATGATCAGAATTTTAAATTCTTTAATATTTTTGTCTCGACGTTTGCATTCTCTTTATTTGTATTCCCATTCTACTTTTTAAAATATCTTATTTTTATAAATAAAATTTTTCTATGTGACAGTATAACAATTTTGAATTACCAACAGTTTTCAAACGAAAGAATTTTTTTCGAATAATGATGATCTCATTTTTCTGCAGTTCCTAATACAAGACATTTAGGTTTTCCTTTCAACCCTAAAATTCATGTTGCAGTTCCAATTTCAAGGTTACAATGAAAGACTAGCATTATTAAATGAACCAGCGTGAAATATCCGCGTTGACACATCCTTTTAGAAGCAACTATGTAGAACGCCGTGACATCTTTCTTTCTTTCCCGGGCAAAATACGGGACATGATATAGGTTAATATTGCCTGAACGTATGATACACGGAAAAAGCATTGTTGCGAAGTCGTAGAGGTCGCTTTAAAACACCTCTGTAGCGAGTGTGCTTCACCTGGCGCAGCGACACCTGCCACCGTTTCGTCGGTTTCACAAATCAGGACGTATGTAGGCCCGATTCCGCCACTTCGGCACAAAAAGTCCCCTCTCAAAGTTTTTCGGTCCCCGCGGTTTAGGGATTCTAGCTTTGAAAAGAAGTGCGCAATTTCACAGTGTGTCTAAAAAATTGGAATGAGAGAACTTTTGAAGAGATTCTTTAAAAATTAAGGAATCTGCTGAAAATTGCAGAGATATTTCAAAGAAAATTGGAATCTCAAGAAAAAGTTGTCAAGTATATAAGAATAGGCAGAGTTAGATTTTGAAAATTTAGACTGCTTTTGGAAATCCAGTACCATTAACTAATAATCAATTTCAATTATCAATTACTCTGAAAAATTCAAGTATAAACATTTTTCCCCTCAGAAATGTGCAGACGTTGAATAACCAAAAATTTTCGATCGTCTTTTATAGAGGGCCTTTTACCGTATTCGAGGAATTCTCGATAAAAGGGCTTGAGGCATTGTCATTTGTCAGAAGTTGAGAGTGGAATTGGCAATTTTCGATGGCTCCCGTGGAGTGCGTTATCCTCGGAGCGCAAACAAACGGGGGTCAGCGCGGGAACGACGCGCGATATCGCCGATTACGCATAGTCGCAGATGTGCACGCGTTGACGAGGGTCGCGAAGGTGGAGAGATCGTTCCTGGCGCCTGCTTAGGGCTCGTAGTTTGCTCACTCGGTAATCTAAACAACGTCTCCCGTGGGTCTCCGCCCGGCACTTGAACGAAACCAAAATAGAGATTGGGCTCTGATAAATGCCCCGCTGAATGAGTAACGGCCCGGGCTCCGTCAGCTTATTTGAATTGTTTCCCGGGTATAACAGAGTGAAAAGTAGCTTGATTTTCCCTCTCGAAGTTGACGGGTAAACAAGAATTTATCTCATGTCATGGTAATGCAGCGTTATAATCATTTATTTTCATCGAGTCACTTTTACGTACCTTTTTTAAGGGATCATAAGATTTTCTGAAAGTTTTTTCTAAAGCTTTTGTTGCCAACGTTAACTTTTTCTGAAACTTTTTCATACAAAAAAAAAGATTTCTTATTTTAAGGACTTACTCCACGTAAAATATTGTAAATAAGCAATCATTTGACAATATTTTATTTAATTTTAACTTTCATAGAATCTTGAGAAATTTTAAAGAAATCACCATTTTTTCAATGTTTTCTTATAATGTTTTTAACGTAACCTTTTTAAAACTGTAGATTTATTATGTTAAGGTCAGTTTTTCCAAGTTCACGCGTAATAAAACAACTGATCATAAAAAATTATGATTATGAAAACTCTTAAAAATATAGATATTATATTGCATACATGACAAAAAAAAGTTCTGTAAAATGAAGTAAAGCTTAATTTCGTAAATTAAAGACAATCAAGAAAAATTAAAAAAAAAAAACAAATTGTTTCAACGCAATTTATAACTGATAAATTTATTCATAATCATCGTTATAAATAAAGGTTCTTGAAATGATATTTTTGTGATTATTGACAAGTTATATTCAAAGATTGAAAATTAAGTAATAAACAAGTCGATTTCTGATTTTTTGTATCCAAATGTGGAATTTTAATTCAGTTTAAATAAAAAACTATATTATGTAACGAAAAAATAGTTTGAGCGACTTTTTCTGAATTTGAACATATTTAATAAAATGGAAATAAAAAAATTATAACTATCAAAATTCTTATGAATATAGATATTTGTATTGCATACAACATGACAAAAAAAAGTTCTATAAAATAAAATATGGCTCAGTCTTAAAAATTAAAGACAATGCAAAAAAGTTTTTGACAAAAAACAAATTGTTTCAACCTATTTCCAAAAATCCAAGACGTTATTTATAACTGATAAATTTATTTATAATCATCGGTATAAATAAATGTTCTTTAAAACATGTTATTGTGATTATTGACAAGTTATATTCAAAGATTGAAAATTCGGTAATAAACAAATCCATTCCTGATATTTTGTATTAAAATGTGGAAAATATTTCAATTCAAATCAAAAATTATAATATGTAACGAAAAAATAGTTGGAGCTACTTTTTCTGAATTTAAACACAATAAAAAAATTCTAATAATCAAAACAATTATGCATATGGATATTTATATTGCATCAACATGACAAAACAAAGTTTGAAAAAAAAAATAAAATTCAATCTTGAAAATTAAAGACACTGCAAAAAAATCTTTATGAAAACAATTTATTTTAACCCAGGTCCAAAAACTCAAGATATTATTTATAACTCAATAAATTTATTCATAATCTTTGTTCCAAATAAAGATTTTTTGAAACATGTTTTTGTGATTATTGACTAGTTATATTGTAGGATTAAAAATTAAAAAATAAACAAAGCTATTCCTAATATTATGTATCCAAATGTAGAAAATTAATTCAGTTCAATTCAAAAATTATATTAAATAACGAAAAAAAAAAATTGAGCGACTTTTTCTGAATTCAAACATATGAAAAAAATGACTATAAAAAAAATGACCATCAAAATTCTTATGAAAATAGATATTTATATCGCATACAACATAACAAAGAAAAATTCTTAAAAAGAAAGTAAACCTTAATCTTGACAATTTAAGATACCGCTAAAAACTCTTTGAAGAAAATAATTAAATAATTCATTCAAACTCAGTTTCCAAAACTCAAAGAGTTATTTATTACTCAATAAATTTATTTATAATTTTTGTGACAAATATAGTTTCTTCAAAACATGATATTGTGATTATTGACTAGTTATATTTTATGATTGAAAATTGAGAAATAAACAAATTCATTCCTGATCTTTTGTATCAATAAGTAGGATAGTAATTTAGTTTAATTAAAAAATGATACTAAATAACGAAAAAATGTATTAAAAATTTTTACATTAAACTATGAAACATATGCATTTTTATTACATTGCAATTTATTCAAAAAAAGAACACCAAAGTTAATTGAGTACATTTAAAACTATGAATATAAATGTAATTTTTTTTAAACAATAATGTCGCAGTTAATGTGAATTCTGAAAAGTTAAGTTAATATAATTCCTGAAAATTGAAGACACCCTGAAAAATTTCTGACACAAAAAGTTTAATTCGATTCTGTTTCAAAAAGTCGTGACACTGTTTATAACTTGATAAATTTAGTTATAATCTTTGTTAAAAATATTGGTTCTTAAAAAAATATTATTGTGATTATTGACTAGTGTAATTCAGAGTTTGAAAATTCATAAATAAACTAATTTCTTCCTGATCTTATGTATTTAATATGTGAAAAATTCATTCAGTTAAATTCATGAACTATAATAAATAACGAAAAAGTATATCAGACATTTCTATATTTAACTATGAAACATATGCATTTTCATTATATTCAAATCTCATTGAAAATAACAAAGTATCTTTGTGTCCTATAAATAATGCGTCAACGTTATTAAAAATGTAATTACTTCTATTAAGCAATAATAACGCACTCAACGTTATTATAACTTCAATACAACTGATAATTTCCGGATATAATAAGATTATGAGTTTGAAATTGAAAAATAACAGTCCATTTTCCACTGAATCCGTGCTTTGCAAATAATTTATTATACAAACATTTCGAGTTAGCATAAGTGGGCTCATTGTTAATTATTTCTGTATAGTCACAGCAAAACAAAACAACCCACGAACTTCAGAGTTTTATTAGTTCACTTGATATTGTGTACCGAGAAAAATTCACGATAATGAATTTGTAGCTCCGAGAAGGTAATTATTCCGGAAAGGAGAATAAACGGGAAATATTTTACGAGTAATTCGTTAGCGAGTCGAGGGTTGAACTTTGACCGGGTTAATAAGGGTGTGTTATGATCGTGAATAATTAGAGAATTACCGGTAATTTGTGGGTTTTCTTCTCTTTTTTACTTCTTCGCGATCTTAGAACTTTGTAAAGCCTCAACTGAGAAGAAATTCAAGATATAATAATTATTGTTATTTTTTATATCCTCAATAAATTCTCATGAATGAATTGTCAATTCAATAATTTAATGGTGAATAGAAATTTTGATTTTTTTGTATTTTTAAACCTCTTTTTTTAAATCTACAATTGATAAAATTTATGTTTCTTGATAAGTTCGAATTGTGTAAATTCCGTAGTCGAAAATTATAAAAAATCTTTAACTTCAATTTTTTCCTATTTGAAGTATCTTCCAGCGACATCGAAAGTGAAAAACGAAGGAATGTCGTTTCCTTTTCAGTGCAAGGTTCGAACGCATCTCGAGAAAGCGGAGAAACTCCTTGGAGCTTCCTGTTTCACGAATATGGCGATAATCCATTATGTCTTGCTCAATATCGATAAATATTGCGAAATCGCTGGCCGAATTTGCAAGCCTTGCCTTTGATAAATCGTTTAGTGCCTTTAGAAGCGCGCGGGTTGCATCACTGAGTTACGGGCGACTTTCCTTTACGCTTGCCAATTTTATCGGGGACTCTCATCGTTGAATTTCTCCGCAAAATATCGACGCGTTCAAATATTCCCTTTCTTATTTTTCTCGGCCTGCCTTTTTCCTTTTCGGGTCGAATACTTAGCTTTGGGATTATCGAGCGAGGCCCAAGAGAATAAAATTACAATGGGAATGGAGTAGAGATTTCATGTATCAAATGTTGTACTTGAAAATGTTTTACATGTTTTTAAAAATTATTTGATGTAGCAAGAATTGACTTTTAGAGATAAAGAGAGTAAGTTGAAGCAATTTAGAACTCAATAATTAGTAGGGAATACTTCTGAGATTGCGGAAAAGAAGAGGAACGAAGAAATGAGGGAGATAGCACGTGAGAAAGCGTCGTAACGTAAATCAAGTGGAGGAACGAGCGCCATAAGGATGAATGCATGTTGGCGTGGCTCTCTTTTCGAAAAGTTTTCTCGTAAGGAGGAACGGAGTTGAGGCGGTAACGCGCCTTGGTCGTTAAGGCCGATGGTAACGATGCTCCGAGCTCTAAATTGGGCTTCGTAAAGAAGGCCGCTGGATGTCACTCCGAACCTCTTTGGCGAATTTAAGAGCCTCGCCGGACTCGGCGACAATCGCGCATTCTGCGCCGCCACAATGCCGGGCCCCCTCGCATCGATCAGCCGCGCAAAATATTCGCTTGATCGATCGGGGATCCATTTTGCTGGAACAAAAATGTCCCGGCCTTTTCCGCCAGCTTTTGAGTTTACCCATCTATGTGTGATGAGCAGGGTAAGAGAAAATATTCCTTTCTGCAATCTGCCAGAAAATGTGTCATTAATCCCCATTTTTTCGCTTCGAAAGTATTCTTTTCCTGGTTATCTACAAATAATGCATAGTTTGATTAGGCACCTGCATCATCTAAACACTTTTCCACCTCAAAAGTAGCCCAGAAGTGATTTATTTCCTGTCCTCGACCAGGAATCTACTATTTTTAGTAAAAAATACTTAAATAACTTGAAAAAGAATTTTTGAAAAATAATTATTTCCGAAGTTGACAAGTTCATCGTAAATATTTCTAAACTTTTCATGTACAGAATGAAAAAATTTTCGATTTGGAACTAAAAAAATTACAAACCTGGTTGTGACTTATGACATTTGATTATTAAGGGACCTCGCAACAAACTTCAATAAATGTAATAATTATTTCAGTGAAATTTCAATTTATAAGAATAAATCAAACTACTATATAAAATGAATTATTGGAGATCATTTACTTATGAACACCTTCAATATCACGTGGTATTATACTGTAATATATTAATTTATCAACTAATATATATATAAAAAGGAATGAATGAAAAATATTTAATGTCTATATAAAAAATTTAACCTCATTTTTCGTGAATATAAAATAAATATTTAAAAATATTTTGAAAAGTATTTTTGGTTGCCCTGGTGATTAGTATCCAAAATTAGTTTTTTCGAAAGTTACGCAGATTCATAATGAGAAAGTTGGCATGATTTGATGAAACACGAGGATTTTGGGTTTTAATGATTTAGAGTGTTGAGAAAATTAAAATTGATTAGCTGGATGTTAGTTTACTGAAATATTGTATCTATTTTCAACAGTAAAACCAAGAGTAGAAATTTTAGACAGGCTGTAAGCGCAAAACACTCCTACGAAAACGTATTAATTTACAGGTTGTCCTTTTACTGAATAAATAATATTTTTTACTCTATACAAAGTTTAAAAAAATATTTCGAAATATATTATAATATTGAAATTCTTCGAATTTATGACTATCTTTATTCCATAAAATTTGTGTGATTTTTGTTTTTTTTAGAATGTAACACGGTTTCTCTAGTGTTACTGAATTTTCGAAATTGTCCAAACCTAACGAAGTTGATGAAAATTATGGGAAATTTTACTTTTACTTTGAATTGTTGAAAGTGATTGACAATCTTCAAAATTTTCACGTTTTTTTTAGATTCCAAATTTTTGAATCATAAAGTATTACAAAAAACATTGGAAAACTTACTTATTTCATGGAAAATTCTTTTATCATTAAATCATACATATTCATTTTTTTACATTTGACAAATTTACGAAATTTCGCAAATAAACGAGAAAACATTATCCAGCATATTTTAAATGAATATGATAATAAAAACAATTTACAAAATATACGAACATTCTCTGGAATTCCACAAATTTTTAGAGAAATTCACTAATACTCAAAAACTTCGAAATTGTGAAATTCTTCATATTCTGCATAATATTTTTGATTTCAACCATAATGATGTCTATTTACAGTTTTTTGTGTGTCATTAACATTTCTCTTAATGAAAAAAGATTTTTAGACATTTTTTTCCTCTTTTCGAAAGTTGTAGATTTTCAGAAAAAAATGAAAAAAACATAACGTATACTTTGTAAAAACATTTAAAAAACGATGTTCAAAATAAACTACCAACTTTGGTAAGTTTACAAATTTTTCGAATTTTAGAGATGTTTTGGCATTCATCGAAAGTTTTAACTTTTTTTTCCAAAACTCCTAACATTTTGAATGTTGTACAATTCTTCAATGTATTTCTTCACAAGTTTTCTGAGTTTTCAATAAAGATGAAAAAAAAATCAATTACATAAGAATAAATGTACAAAAAGTGATATAAAACACAATTCATCAAATCCTTGATCATTTTTTGGAATGCAACAATTTTACTGAATTTTCAGTTATTGACCATATCTTTAATTTACAATGTTTCGAATTTTTAAAATTATAATTTAAACTTTCAAAATTAGTATAAATATAAAAAATTTCTGAATTCAAAACACTTCGTGAAACGCGAGTTGTAAAATGAAAGGTACACGACTAGAAAAGGTTTTGTAGGTTTCTATATTTTTATCTCAATGCTCTGTGTTTTACAAGTATCAAGGAATGTAACGGTTAAATGCACCTCTGTGCATGTCGATAATTAATGTATGAAATGCGTCGTACGTGAATAGTGAATACTGAATAGGATCATTATCTGCTTTTTTAGTATCGAGAGAGTGTGCGGTACATGTTGTTATCTTCGTTAACTCTCTGTATGATACCCATTCAAATTTCGAGTTTTTAATAATTCCAAACTGATAAAATTTTTTTTTTTTAATATCAACACTAATGATTAATATATTTTTCCTCGAACTTAATTATCACGAAAATTCATAGTTTCATATAAATAACGCAGTATAACATTTATTGCTCTTTGTTAAACTTTCGTTTTCGTTATAATATTCAATTTCAAAAAAAAACAATTTGAAAAAAATACCTTTCATTGATTCTCAGCTTGAACTCAATGTCGTAACTTACATGAATCATACGAAAATTTCCATTTTTAGCAATCTTCATTTAAATTAAGTCCTGTCATTGAATAATCAAGATCTTTAAAAGTGGTTTCTGATTTCCATCCCGACTCGACTATTTTCGGGCTCATCCGTTTTTAATTACTCAACTGTCAATGCGTCGGAGCGAGAAGCTTTCAGCGCCTGAAGGAAAAAATCGCACAATGAACTAGACTCGCTCACTCTCGTGTTGAAATTGATTCCACGGGATGTTGCCTGCCATAATCCCGCGATTACGCAATAGCGGCGGATTTTATTTGGAGCATTATCGCCACCCTTATAACCGGGGCACTTTGCATCTTGCGGATAAGCCAGCCATGACTTACGGCCTGTGAATTATTGATACTCTATGACCCCCATCTCTCTAAAGGGCGATGATAGTTCCCATACCATTTGGCGGATTAGAAAGAGGGGCAAAGGGGGAGCACTGTAACAAAGAGCTTTTTCTGCGCGAATTTTTTCGACCTGAATCGATATGCGTGACCTGGTATGAGGAATGAGTCTGAGGTATGGGATAGGTTGGTTGTTATGTCTTTGAGATGGATTGTGGTCCTTAAGATTCCCGTCCATTTTCCCAAATGCAGTCTCCCGACAGACAAAAATCCTATGATTGAATTAAGTCATAATTTTCCCGACAGACTGTTTCCAAAAATATAAAAATTTTTCTTTTTTTAATCAAAAAAGTCATGATTTCACAATAAATTTTATGAGCCAAAAAATTCGTATAAAAAATGATCGTATGAAAAGTACAAGAAAAAGTGTATCTAAAAAAAGGAAATATATATAAAAAACGGTCACAAAAAGTGACTCTCAAAAAAAATGAAATCAAAAAATCAAACTGTCAAGTTTCAAAATGAAATTGGCCAGGAATAATAAACAATCGTTGTCTGGGAACTTTGAAAAAATAAGATAAATTTCAAAAACAAATAGAAATCGATTCAGAATTAAAAATATATTTTTTTTACACTATTATTATTATGTCTCGAACAACAAAATATGAATGATTTGTATTTTTTGATTATGGCACACTTTTTCTGAAAAATATTTTCTAACGTCCTTTTTTCTAACGGTCATTAGTTCAAAAATTTTATTGCAGTAAAAAAATTATTAAATTAGAAAAAAAGTGCATTTTTTGGAAACACTGACCCAGTACCAGTATATTAAAAAAAAAGAATAGAAAAGAAATGTCGAGAAAAATGTTGTCGGGTAAATTATTTGTCGGGAAATGTCTGTCGGGAGAAGTGCTGTCGGAAAAATTGTTGTCGGGAAAAGTGTTTGTCGAGAAAAAGGTCGTCGGGAAAATTGTCTGTCGGGAAATCGCTTTCGGGAAAGTGACCGGGTACCGGTCCTTAAGGAATTGAGATCAGAGATTCTTTGTCTTGTTCAAGGAAATGATTGATAGAAATTGTGAGTTGGGGTGTTTCTCTTGGTGAATGGATGTATTATGAAATTTTTACGTCCCATTTCATTGGAAAAAAAATTATTATTATAGTATTCAAGTGTAGAATGAGCATTGTATTTTACAGCAAAAATTGAATAGCAATTAGAATATCTCTGTTTTTCTAAATACTTGAGTTTTTCGGGATTTTCGACATTTTCAGGGTCCTGAATATTATTTGAAAATGAAATATCAATATTTTTGTGTGTGCATAATTAATAGTATGAACAATAAGACAATTGTCAAATATGATAAAAAATGAGTGAAAACCATGGAAAACTTGAAATATTTACAAAAAATTCATCATTGATGCTGAAACATTTTTCTTAACTTTTGCGATTTCTGAGATATTGTAAGGTAATGAGTTGAAATAAGTAACTGTCACAATTCCAAAAAAATTATTTTTTTAGAAATTCAACTGAAGTTCTTCAAAATCAAAATAAATATCTACAATTATTCGAAGTAGTTAAAAATAATGAGGACAATAATATATAAATATTATTTATTTACATAAATATATATCATTATATGAATATAAATAATTAAAATAACAAAATATTCAAAAATCATTAGAAACGGTTTTTGATGGTGAAGTTATAATTTGTTATGCGATGATTATTTACTATGTAAACTCTCAAAAGTAATCAACACTGTCAAAATATTTAAAAATCTAATTTGAACCTAAAACTTCGAAGTTTCAGAACAATAAAAAAAACTTTTTTAATTTAAAATTGTTTAGTTGAAGGAAAAAATTCAACTTTCTGAAATGCAGGAATGAGTTTATAGTTTTGAGTGTTATTGATTGCTGGCAGCGTTTAACTATAAAAACTTTCGAATTTTCTTATTGTTATAAATGATTTGAAATTTTTCTATAAACTGTTTAAAAAAAAGGTGAATGTCATTATAGTTTATAAATTGTTATATTGTAAAAAACAATTTTAATAAAAACTTCAAAATTCAGAAACATGCTTAGGACTGCAGTAAATAATATAAATGTATGTATGTAAATAATATTTCAACTGTCAACTGTCAAATCTAATGAAGCTATACAACATTGTCAAAATTATTGAACTAAGGAAACTAATAGAACTTTAGTACACCTTGTCATAAACTATATGATTATTACAAAAAATTTTAAAAACTGCAAAATTTTAAAAATTATCGAAACCACCGAAAAAGAAAAAAATTTTGAAACACCTCGATCTGTCATAAACTGTCAATACATATTTCAACTCCTTGAAAATCTGTCAAAGTGTCTAAAATTAAGTAAATTTCGAAATAAAAAAATTATTTTGATGGGGACTATTGTCTACATTGTTCTGAACTGTTAAAAAAAAAAACGAATGTCATAACTGACAATAAACTGTTACATTGTAAAAAAAAAAAACAATTGCAATGAAAATTTTCAAATTCAGAAACATGCTAAGAATTGCCACAAATGTTTTACATATTTTAAGTGTCAATTGTCAAAACTTATGAAGCTATACAACACTGTCAAAATTATTGAACTAAAGAAACAAATAAGACTTCAGTATAACTTATTATGAACCATGTGATTGTTACAAAAAAAATATAATAAACTGAACAACTTGAAAAATTATCGAAGCCATGAAGAAAAAGAAAATTTTTCAACTCTCGAGCTGTCATTATCTGTCAATATTTATTTCAACTCTTTGAAAATCTGTCAAAGTGTCCAAAATTAAGTAAATTTCAAAATATAAAAATTATGTTCAATAAGTACTATCGACAAGATTGTTCAAAATTGTTTTTAAAAAAAAGCGAATGTCAGACCTAACAATTAACTCAATAAACTGTTAAATTGTAAAGAAACAATTGTAATAAGAGTTAAAATTCTGAAACATGCCAAGAACTGCCGCAAATGTTAAAAATATTTTAATTGTTAACTGTCAAAACTAATGAAGCTATACAACACTATCAATATTATCAATCACATGAATCGAATGAAACTTTAGTATACCTTATTATAAACAATATTACTATTACAAAAAAATATAAAAACTGCACACCTTCAAAAATTATCGAAACCATCGAGAAAGAAAATGAAACATCTCAATGAGAAATGTTGAAACATCTCAATCTGTCATAAACTGTCAATACTCATTTTAACTCCAGTTTAAAGAGTCAATCTAATTTTCAGATGCAACCAAATTAGACTTCTTGAAATTCAAATAGTATCTCGAATTCAGTCCATTTTCATATTAATTTTCAAGCAAGCAAATCCTAAACCAATAGGATATGTCCTAAATCAAGAATAATTTCCTGAAACTATGTTGAATCTTCTTTATTAAAGACTTGCCTACTTGAAATCAATTGTGAACATGGACTAAATTCAAGATAATATTAGAATTTCAAGATGTACCTTCATTTAGTTCCATCTTACAATAAGATTCAATATTTAGAGTGTCCTTGAAAACCTGTCAAAGTATCAAAAATGATTAAATTCCGAAATATCAAGATTCTTTACGACATGGACTGTTTATTTCTACCGTAGACTAATCCGATCAGAGTTTGAGGTGTGAGTTAACACTCTTTGAAGGTCCGTAATCTCAGTTTTTGTCGCCTAGTGAGAAATCGAATATGGGGTGGAGTCATAACGCATCCTTTACGAGTTTCCTTGCCGGTTATCGCTCGCACGCGATGAGATATCGCGTTAACGCGAGGGGGGGGGGACGCGTCCCAGAGTTCTTTCCTTCTACTCAGCGCGAATAAAGTGATCCAGGGATAAGTACCGTCCCCTTGGGAAAGTCGTAATCGGCACAACTACCGCGAGGAAAGCGGCACCAGCAAGATAAGGGAAAGGGGCCACTAATAAAAATTAATGGCTCCGCTAGATGTTTTCCTTCGGAAATGGCTTCGGCGCTTATGAGGAAGTGCTTGTTTATTGGTGCTGATAGAATATTAAAATTTTCATGGTAAAACACAGAAATTCGCATAAAACTATGCACAGAAAAAAAGGATTTGCAGTACAATAATTATTGTTCTCTCGCATACCATAACATTGATAAACAATGCATCATATTAAACTTCATTACCAAAGGAACTGACTAGCAACACTTGAAACTTGATGAACCCAGAAGAGTTTCTCTCACAGCTAATCCACAACGGTGCAAACGAACGCGGAAGCTGAGTACTTGATACGGAAAACAATAACATCCCTTATTACGAGATTATACGCGCTGTGAGATACAACATTTTGTGTTTAGAAGCACGCAAACAGCGACACCGTGAAACGGATTGAGCGCAGGGAATTGAGGTGTTTGCGAAATGTGCGTCAGTCGTGGGTAAGGGGCATGCATAAGCCTCGATTATCGGCTGCGCTGCCGAAGCTCATGGATCGATTCGCTTCTCTTATTCTTCTATCATAATCCCTGTTGTTTAGCGTGACATCGTGAACAATCATTAGAGACGTTAAAAACCTAAAATATACTTTAATAGTAGTCCTTTGTACTTGAATTTGAAAGTTTTTGAAGTTGAATGTCATTTGAAGGCAGTACTAGATCGCATAATCAACCAAATTCTTTAAAAAAAGATGCTAGAGATAGATTTTTTTAAATTTTCAATCCAAAATGCTTGATTGACGTTTGTATTAAAAATGCATGGATTTTTTTATTGAAATTATATATAAGTACTATTATTGATCAAAGCACTTCATTTTTTTTCATAAAATTTCGTTTGTAAACTATCATATTTTGAAAATTCAGATCGAGACAATCAATAAAAATTTAATAATGCATTATTTATTGTTAATATGCAATTTTTAAATATTTCATTTACTATAATTATATATATGGCAGACTAGTGTCAATAAACGTAAAATAAACTGCATTTTTTAAAAGGTATTATTGGAATAAAGAAGATTTGACAATTGAAAATTTCTGGATTGAAAACTTGATCGCAAAATGTATATATAGTTGAAGAATTTTAAATTTATAACTAAACATCAAAAAAATTAAACAAACTAAAAATAGATGCATGTGCAACAAAATAAAGAATCGTTAAAAAAATGTAAACCAGATCGATTTTGACTAACTATAAAATAAGTTATTACGAACTCAGGATATGATAAATTTTCCATGACAATTTTTTTTTAATATACTACAATAAAAAATAAAAGTAAGCAAGGTAATTACAAAAATACTATTATTTATGGTGATGAATTCAATTAAAAAATAATAAGAATTTTGAGAACAGAAAAATATGTGATTCCCATATTTTTATGATTTATTTTGAAAACTGAAACTTTGTCTCTTCAGAGTATCGTATTAACTGTATTTTTTGAAATTTATGTTAATAGGGAAAAATTGTTTTTCATCATTATAATTCAGTTTTTTCTATATATAAATTTTCGATGAAAATTTTTATCACATAACCGAAAAGTAAAAGAGTAAAAAAAGTTATAAATAAATAAAGATGATTATGCAATGAGATTCAACTAATGAAAAACAGAAAATATGATTAAAAAATATATATCATTAGAATATTTTGGATGGGTAATTTTCAAAATTAGGAATTTTTTCTAACAAATAGTGAAATCTGTCAATGAAATATGTGATTTTCGTATTTGTTTTGATTTATTTTGAAAATTTAAACTTTTTCAAGTCAGTGAATCGAATTCACTTTATTTTGATAAATTTGTAATAATAGAAAAACAAATTTTTTTTCATTACTATAATTAAGTTTTTCTATTTATAAATTTTTGATGAATATTTTTAACACATAACTGCAAAGCAAAAGAGTAAGAGAAGTTATAAATAAATAAATAAATAAAGATGATAATGCAATGAGATTCAACTAATGAAAAATAGGAAATATGGATAAAAAAAATATATTATCACAATATTTTGGATGGGTAATTTTCAAAATTGGGGATTTTTCTCAACAAATAGTAAAATCTGTGAATAATATATGTGATTTTCGTATTTGCTATGATTTATTTTGAAAATGAAAACTCTTTCTCGTCAGAGAATCGAATTCACTGTATTTTTTTAAATTCATGTTAACAGTGAACAAAAATTTTTTCGTTACTGTAATTCAGTGTTTTGTAATTATCAATTTTCGATGAAGATTTTTATCACATAACTACAAAGTCATAATCACATAACTACAATGTTGCAAAGAATTTATTGATCTTCAAAATGCATAATTGCATTGAAATATAATGAAGAAGGGAATTGTGTTGTCAAATTAAAAATTGGAATTTACTATTCACTGTCATAATATAAATTGGAACATAAACAAACGAACTGATGAGGTTCTTATAGTTTCGCGATTTTTCCTCCAATGAATAATTTCATTACTACATTTTTTTTCTGGTCATACTTTTAAAATATAATTTTATCCTACATTCTACGAACGAAATAAGCTTTGGAATTTCATGAAACGTACAAATCAAAATAATCATTCTTTTCGGTCTTCCATAAAAATCTACCTCCTAAATCACTCTTTTCAACGATACATTATCAAGCTAAAACAACACATTACCAAATTAACAAATTCTCGCTAAGTAGTTTCTCCATTAACCTTATCATCCTGAACTTCATCATCTCCCGAAAGCTCATAAATTTCCATTGATCCATCATCGAATCTTGATGGATTCAAAAAAACTTCCTTTTCATTTCTCTTCCACTTAATTCACTCGGCGTATCGAAGAGGCCTTCCCTCGAATTCCTGTACGGAACGTCGCCGAGTGGCGCAAGGGACCTCGGAATAAGGAAAAATCTGCTTCCGCTCGTCGGGGAATTTCCCTACCCCGGTTATCCAAGTCGGTTTTTATTGCGCCAGCGCTTTTTTACTTCTTCTTTTTTTTCATCCTCTCCGACGACTATCAATATCCGAGGTAAACAGCTGTACATTTCCGTCAGATTACGAATTTCGACGCGGTTTGCCTGTCTTCCTCTTTTTCTTCTTATTTGACGTTTCCGACGACGCTGCGAATTTGAATATTGGCGAACGTCGTTAAGGGCGCGACGGAGGGACGCCAGAGAAATAATGACGAATTTAAGGAGGGTTGAGAGATTTCCTTCGATTCAGACGGGATTTGTTCAAGTCGTTTGATAGATTTCGTGCACGGTTTGGGAGTAATGGATTATCGAGTTTTTCCATTGATTTTCCGAGTTTCTCATGAACGAAATACTATGTTTTTTTCATAAACAACTCTCCCGGGACATAATCGCACCTGAAACAGACGTCAAAGCTATAATAGAAACACGCGAGATAACGAGCACCGAAAAATTCCACGAGGTTCGCCGACCCCGTGGACCTTCGCGTTACGTCAAATCACGCCGCTGATGTATCACGGCTCACGCAAATTCACAATTCGAAAATTAGCATATCCCACGGTCCTGAGTCCTGGGCTTTTTGTGCTAATCGTCGTGATTAATCGGCCACTATTTCGTGGCACGCCTCACGAACGTTGTTGTATTATTAGTACCTATACGTAAATATAATCGCGCGGCGTTGATCAACAAGCGAATCTCGTGTCTGATACGAAACATTTAGCGTTGTTGCGGAGGGGAGGAAAAAAAAGACTTGGAGATTTAGCGACAAGCTTCTGTGTCGGTTTTTTCTCGTTCTGGCATTTATCATACCGAGAAAGTTTTTTCACGCGGTTTGATGTTGGTTTGGGTATGAATTGGAATTGCAAATAATAACATTTTTTGAGTTACCAGAATCATTATTTATTTGTAGAAGAAGTTATCTATATTTGTAATCCAAATAATTACTCCATTTTCAGTGATGCCACGAATTTCATGGTTTTTTTCAATAAGTTAGGTTAGGTTAGGTTACGTCAGGTTAAGTTGGAAATTAGTAGATGTAAATTTTTTTAATGCACCATTTCTGGTTTAAATGATAAGTTGATGTCGACTAAAAATTATTTCGTAAATCTAGTGCAGTTTTATTTGCCATAAATACTAATTTTGCAATCATGCTCATAATTTGTCTTTATTTTATGAGTAATGTATATTATTATTTCAAAAAACTTTTCAACATGAGTCACAGTTTTAAATTTCTGATTCATTATTTAAATAATTATTGTAACTCAAAACGACTAATAATAAGTCTCATGTGTGATGCATATCAATAATTTGTACTACTCAAGTGTAGCATGTGATTAACAAATGAATCATTAGAAAGAATAGATCAATAATCAATCAGTCAGTGATACATATTTATCATTGGTGGTGATTCAGTAAAATATGATGACACAGTAAATCAGTATAAATTGTTAATAATTAGTCAGTCATAAAATTTTTTCAACATCGCCTTAACGAGTAGAGTAGATCAATAATAATTTATTTAGTAGATTATATTTCAATAATGTTTCAATCAGTGGAACACATCAATGATAAATTAATCAGTGATACATATCACTGAAGACTATATCAGTATACATTATCAATAATAAATCACTCAGAAGATTCTTACAATGTTAAGTCAACCAGTAGAATAGACTAACGCTAAGTCTTATCAGTGATGCATATCAATAAAATATAACAAGTCAGTTAACTGATAACGACAAGTGAATCAGTAGAATTCAACAATAAATAGTGTATCAGAGAAATACTTTCATAACAAGTAAATCAGCAAAATATATCAATAGTAAGTTTATCAGTAAAGCCTATCCAAAATTTTTAGTAATTCGGTAAAGTATGACTGACAAATATATCTTTATATTTTATTGATAGTTAGCCATCAGAGAGTACTTCAATAACTCGTCAATCAGTGAAATATATTTATGATAAACCTTTCAGTGATAAATATTATAAATAATTTTCAGCAAATCTGTAGAATTTATACATAGGGGAAAGCGGGGTAATGACGGCCATCACCATTTTCGGTACTTACAATTGACGTAGGTTTAAACCGTTTATTGTGACAGAAAGCTTATTCCATAAGCTTGTTTTTAAGTAGATGCTGAAGTGTGTGGATTTATTTTAACTTGTAGTTCCAGACCAGTGCCGATACATAACTATCCGAAAGTTTTATAAGGTGTTCAAAATATCGATTACTTCTTCAACACTTTCAGCTACACAATCAGTAGATATTTAAAAATGTTACTATTGATATTAGCTTTCTAAATCAAGTAAAATTTTTTATGTGTCTTGCATAGTTTATGTGTAGTGCATGCTTGCGCAAAATAATTTCAGTGGGGGAATGACGGCCACTAGAGGTGGGGTAACTATTTTTTATCAATTGTGCTCTTATTATACATGTCATAACTGCGTTTTAGATCTCGATGATGACGATGAAAATCAATGTCGTTGCATTCTAAGTTTAAGGCATTTTTTTCAATATGTTTCCATTCCATTTCTCTAGCGCTTTTTGTGAGCTATCAATAAAGTTACAATAACAAAAATGTCGAATTTCCATTTGTTTTCCTTCACAGAGCCTCCATTAAGTATTCACAGCGATTTGTGTTGATATTTGT
>JAPYZL010007679.1:0-17664 GCA_030522825.1 Platygaster orseoliae | reverse complement strand
TAGATCTACGAAGATATACGGAGATCTAGAAGTACATCTATAAGAATCTATGGTGATCTACGAGTAGATATACAGAGATCTACCTGTAGATCTATGTAGGTCTACGGTTATCTATTACAAGATCTAATGAGATCTATAGATGATCTATATATATCTATACCTATAGATGATATCTGAAGATCTCCTACAGATATCGAGAAATTTATTGTACATCTCCAGATATCTACTTATTTTTACCTGGGTGACAGTTACATTTTGAACTAAAAATTGCATATTATTTGTATTACATTTTGAAAATTATATCCTGAAAATAACAATTCTCAAAATTACTTTTTTGAATTAAAAATTACATTTCCTGCGCAATTTACATATTTTATGAACTAAAAATTACATTTCGAACCGAAAATTACATTTCCTACACAATTAAATATTTTTCGAATTAAAAATTACATTTTGAACCGAAAATATCGTTTTGAACTGTAAATCACATTTTTAAACTGAATTAAATTTTGAAAATAGCAAATTCAAAAATGATATTTTTGGGAATAACAATTTTGAAATTTACATTTTTGATCAGAAATTTCAATTTTATATATACATATACATATTAAACTGAATTACATTTTGAAAATTACAAGTTTTAAAATAACATTCTAAAAATAACAGAGATTTATAAATAAGTCACCTTTTTTTAACTGAAAATTACATTTTGTGAAAAATTTACATATTTTTCAAACTGAAAATAACGTTTTAAAATTAAAAATCAAATTTTGAACTGAAAATTACATTTCCTATACAATACACATATTTTTGAAACAGAAAATTAGATTTGAAACTGAAAAACAAATTTTTCACTAATCTACATGCTGAATTGGAAAATTACATTTATTATTCTTACAATTCACATTTTTCTGAACTGAAAGTTACATTTTGAAGTGAAAATTACATATAAAACTGAATCACATTTTGAAAATTACAAATTTGAAACACACATTCAGAAAACAATAATTTTATGAATGACATTTTTAACTGAAAATTACGTTTCCTACACAATTGAAATATTTTTTGAATTAAACATTACATTTTTGAACTGTTAATTTATATTATGAATGGAAAATTTCATGTTCGAACTGAATTGTTTACATTTTTAAAATTACGCATTTGAAAAAAACAATTTTAAGACTTACATTTTTAAACTAAAAATAACATTTTCAACAGAAGCATTTTGCAGATGAAAAAAACATTTTGAAAAATCACGTTTTTGAACTGAATCACATTTAAAAAATTACATTCTCGTACTGAAAATCACACTTTGAACTGAAAAAAACATTTTCAAACTGAAGTTTATTTAAATTCAAAAATAAATTTATTACGCAATTTTCAAATATCTGAACTGAAAGTTACATTTAAAACTAAAAATAACATATTATTTGTATTACATTTTGAAACTTAAAAACTAGAAAATAACAACTTTTGAAATTACATTTTTAAATCGAAAACTATATTTCCTACACAATTTACATCTTTTTCGAACTTAAAATTACATTTTGAACTGAAAATTATAATTTACACTGTAAATCACATTCTTAAACTGAATTAAATTTTGGAAATAGCAAATTTGAAAATGATTTTTTTGGAAATAACAGTTTTGAAAATTCCATTTTTCAACGGAAAATTACATTTCCTACAAAATTCTCATATTTTTCGAAATAAAGATTACATTTTGAACTGAGAAAAAATTTTCTTAACCTAATCACATTTTGAATTGAAAAAATATATTTATTATACAATTTTCAAATTAAAAAAAAAATTTTTTTTAAGAATGCTGCAGCAGGGAAAATAATAATTTTTGTTAAATGCTAAGACTTTCAGAAATGAAAAAAAATTGCTGCTTTTAATCTACAGAAATAAAATTTAATGGTTAAAAAGAGTTTCTCGAAAATTTTTTCTTATTTTCAATAAATCTTATTATTATTTATAATTTCACCCTATTAAAAATAATTTAAAAATATCTTTCGAGCTTCTTGACCGTTTTTCAAATTTTTATCATTTTTGTGGTTTTCTAAAGATTTTTATATACCTAAATGTATATTCTATATAAGAATTTTGAAATTTATAACAAAATTTTAAAAACTTGAAAATATTGAATAATTACGAAAAATTGATAATAAGTTACAGAAAATCTAATGAATTTTTTCAATTATTATTGTTAAAATACAAAGAAAATAAAAAAGCATTGGGATAATTCTAGGTGAATTCGAAAAACTTCGAATAATTTATTAAATTGTTAAATTTGTTAAAAAAGAGATCTCGTGCTTTTTTCACAGTGTATTTTTCATTCAATTTCACTGTTCCATGATTTCGTATTTATAAACATTATATTTTAAAAATTATCTTACGATGACTATGATTTTTCGTGATTTCTCAAATTTTACCATTACACTTCATGTTTCTCTGTAATTTATTCCTTAAAGTATTTTTTTTCACACTCGTATATTATTTACAAAAATTTTCCATAACTTTTCACGAATTTCCATCAATCTTTAATTTTTTATAAAAACCTATAGTCTTACTTCGATAATTAAGATGACCATTTTTTTTAGAATTTATTTACGATTTCTTATGATTTCTAATGATCTTTTGAATTTCAGCCATTCCTTGTAATTCATATTGTTTTTGAAGATTTTCATTAAATTAAATAAAATAAATAAAATTGAAAATAAATTAAAGTGAATTTAATTAATTAAATAAATGAAAATGTTTTTAAATATTACAAATAAAATTATTTAATAAAAAATAAATAAAATCCTCGAAGCTCTCAGATGACTAAAATTCCACCAATTTTCCCCTTCTCTTCCTTAATCTCCTAAAAACTGATGATTCGGTCAAAACAAAAAAAAGTTTAATATCCCCAAAAAACTGGCATAACAAGATGGTTCCATAAACTCATCTCTAAAAGTCGTAAGGCAGTTGTTAAGCTCGGTAGCCTCCGCTTGCAGTCTCGGCATAGCCAAGAGAGCCAAACCATTTCAGGAGCTGTGAAAATTCCTGGCGTCGTAAAACTCGCTTTGTAAATCGCGACCGCTGGCGTGACAATAAAACACGAATGAATCGTGAGAAACCCCATGAGTCGGAGTGAGAGAGAGAGCGCCATTCATGGCCCCCGGTCGGTAAACAAAGACGGAAAAAAAGAAAGTGGAAGGGGATGTGAACCAAGACCAACGGAGATAGGAAGGGAACGAAAAACGGCTAAAATTTGCATCACAATCGCGGATAGAAATAATTACGCGAAAAGCGTGAATGGGATGGAAATAAAGAAGGAGGAAGGAATGGGGGCGTGGGACGGAGAGACAAAGACGACGGTCGAGTGAGGTGAAACGTGAATGCAAATGGGGAGGGTGGAAATACGAATTGGTGTTGTTGGAGGAAGGTAAAAAACAGGAAGGTACGGAGAAGGGAATAAAAAGTGGAAAAATGCCTTGTTTACATTGAAAACGTAGCTTTGTTTCACGAGAGAGCCTTGAATCTTGGCACTCGAGGGGGTAGCTTTTTTCCGATTTGTCGACACTTCGAGTTTATGTTGCGCTGGTTATGCAGATTTTTCGTGGATCAGTGAGCTGCTTTACTTTCACGTCGTAAAACGCGTGAGTTCGTGTTAATGAAAAGAAGGTTTTTGAATTTTGAATTTTGAAGATTTATCTCAAGGACATTGTCTTTCATTGACGATTTGTGAATGAAAATTCATTGACAAGAATTTTTTTATTTTCCCTGATGAAGCTGAATTCCTTGAAATTTTACGTTAGGACATAAGTTGCAAGAAGAATATTTTCCATTGTTTGAATATTTTCGTCATGGAATTTCTCATTCAACAATTTAATAGCTTTGTTACCTTCCAAGATGTTTTAATGTTCAATATACCCAGGTAAAAATGAGTAGATCTTTTGATATCTACATGAGATCTACTATAGATCTATACAAGTAGATCTACAGAGATCCCAAATTTGGGTTTTATCTCTATAGATCTACGTAGATCTACGTAAATCTACATAGATCTATAGAGGTCTGCATAGATGATGCGAGAGATGGAAGATAGAGATCTACTTGTAGATATACGTAAATCTAGAACAAATAGATCTATAAAGATCTTCATAGATCTACCAGCAGATACATGGAAATGACCGAGATCAACAAATAGATCTATGAAGATCTTCGTAGATCTACGAAGATATACGGAGATCTAGTAGTACATCTATAAGAATCTATGGTGATCAACGAGTAGATATACAGAGATCTAGATCTATGTAAGTCTACGGTTATCTATTACAAGATCAAATGAGATCTATAGACATCTATAGTAGATATCTTAAAATCTCCCACAGATATTTAGGGGTCTATTGTAGATCTCCAGATATCTACTCATTTTTACCTCGGTATCGTTGTATACATACGACCAATCAGAAAACAAACGTTCCAGTTGGGCCGATGTGAGAATCTTTAAAAACTTCATTGCAAATTCAGCAAGCTTCTAATGTCCTTGTTCAGCAGCATAGTTGGAGTTATTTATATGTCGAAAATGTATATTACAGCTTTCTACGTAATCTACACACATTGTGCCAAAATATGTAGAATATGCCAACCCAGATCACAATATTGTCTCTGAAAATTCCGATCTCTTTAAACAAAATTTGAACAAAAAAAACAGATACTCTCACTTTCATACAGTATCTAGTTAGAATTCCAAGCATAACCGAGAAATAATGCATCACCAAAACACCGGGATCGGTCGGTTTTTACGTGCAGGCACCCAGGGAATCATTAATCGCGCCGGCGCCGCTGGGAACACGAAAAAGTTGTTGTTATCTAACGGTGTTTGCTAATTCCGAGCTGCATTAGTCGCGGATAACATCAGATAACACCTTTGTGGTCCGAGAATGCTCGGAAAGTGTGCTGGGGCGCGTTTATGCAAAGAGGGTCCCCGCCACTAATGACGTTCCGTGTCGTCTCGGGCCAACTGTTTACATGGTAAACTGGGCCAGCTTTGCGGGTATCGCTCTATATGATCTCCTTGTCCAAGATTATTATTATTCGAGACAGCCAGCAAACACGGGCCAAGGCAAACAAGTGTCATGTGCCAGGGGATCGGCGTTAACTCGAGCGACTTGCAGTTACCCAAGATTGTACGTGGCGCCCCCATCCTGTCACGTCGCCATTGAAACGGTCCGCGGACTGTCGTTTGCTTGGCCCTCTAACACGATTTGCAAGCATTATCTCCGATTCTAGGATTCCTGCTCCGGGCATCGAATGATCGCCCTTCGCAAAGCCGGATTACTCGTATTGTGACATTTCCGAGGTTGCTGTTCGTACCTTGCAATCTGCCTCGGTTTTTTGCGGGATTGAGATGCGCTCCACGTTTCTCGATTTCGTGGGCGTACCCGATGGCATCTTTAGAGTAGGAATTCTGAGTCAGTTATTTTTTCACTATCGATCCTCCGGAGTCAATAAATCAAAGTCAGCAATACAGGATTGTTATTTATAAATATAAGAACATTATTTTGCTACGTTCCTTGTTAATCAATGTTATAAAGAATTTGAAATGATCAACTTAACCGATTAACTAGTCTAATCGACGTTAAAAAAATTGAGACAAGTCTATATTTATGTAATATTTTTTCAGCTTTTTATTGGTGCAATCAGATTTGCAAAAAAATGCATATGAAAGAAGTAACATAAGTTTACCTAACAAAAAATATGAAATTTTAGAAAACAAATTTTTGTTTTTTAATACTTTCACATGGAAATCGCTATTCAAAACCTCAAATTCGTACATTTTCTGTGCCCATAGAAATTTAACTTAAAAACCTATGGGTTGGTTCCTCAAATTTCAAAATGACAGCATCCAAAATGACGGTTTGAAGTCAAAATTTTTTAGCTCATTTTGACACTTTTGATTAAAGACATAGATCATGAATCTGTTATCAAATTTCACAAATTTAAAATTGTGGTCAAAATTTTACAAAATCATTCGAATTTTATGAAAATTAGTATACTGTGGTTTTTTGGGTCGTAGATGATAAATTTGTTATCAGATATCACATTTTCACCATGTTGGATATAACAAATTTCACATGGCGGCAGAATAATATAAAAATTATACAATTTTCATAAAAATCAGTATTATCAGGAATTTAGTGATCGCTGATCACGAACTCGCCATCAAAATTCACAAATTCAAAATGGCGGATCCAGTTTTAACGAAAATATAACGATTTTGTGACATGTCAACCGCCATATTGGATCCGCCATTTCGAATTTGTGAATTATGATGGTGGATTCATGATCAACGACCAAAAAAACTCTCAAAAATACTGATTTTTATGAAAATTGAATAATTTTCACATTTTCTTGCGGCCATTTTGAATTTATTATATCCCTCATTTCGAATTTGTGGAATATTATAATAGATTCATGATCTGAGACGTAAAAAACCTTTGTATACTAATTTTCATAGAATTTGAATGATTTTGTAAAATTTCGGCCGCCATACTGGATCCGCCATTTTGAATTTGTAAAATTTGATAACAGATTCATGAACTGCGACCAAAAAAATTACTTCGTACAAATATTTTTTGTGAACATTCAACATTGATAAGTTGCTATATTCAAAAGTGTCCAAATGAGCAAAAAAATGTTGACTACAAGTCGCCATTTTGGATTTTGAAATTCGCATTTTGAAATTTGAGGAACCAACCAATAGGTTTTGAAAATTGCTTGAATATTTGAATTTCACGAAATTGAGTGAATTTTTAGAATGCTCAAAATTATAAAATTTTCCAACTTCAAGCATTTTCAAATTATTTATAATATATGAATTTTTCGAAAGTCCTACCGTTTATTTAAAGAATAATAATAAGAATAAGAATTATTCTTATTTATTTCTTTATTTATGTTTTTATTTATTATTTATTCTCGTTTATTATCCAATCTTTCTCTTATTTATTTATTAATTTATCTAATAATGAGAATTCTAAATTATTATTTAAAGAATTATAAATGTGACGACATTCCTGAATTTTAGTAATCATTGAAGAATATGAATGATATTTATAAAAATGAGTAAATTTTCACAATATTGCAATTCTTGCAATCACCGAAATTTTCAAATATCTGACATTTCGAAATGTTTGAAATTTCGAGTTTCCTCATGAATTCCATATCTACAATTCTAAAAATTGCTGGAATATTTGAATTTTACCAAATTTAGTGAATTTTCAGAACGCTCACAATTTCAAAATTTTCTAACTCCAAACATTTTCCAACTATTAAATATTTATCGTTTCTTTGATGTCGAAAAACGTTATGTCTATAAATCAGACTATAAAATTTCTCTCTATATCTCATAAATTGATAATTAAATGCCCTCTGATAATTGCACGCATTATATAAATAAAACTGTCCCGAAACATTCCCATGCAAAAGACCTTCTTTTTCACAAATTCTCTCTGACCATGATTATTATGAAATATGAGAATTTTTATTATCGTAAGTAGATTTTGTGGTTTGTTTTGATTTTTTCATTGAAATTTTTTTTCCTGAGGAGAACTCAATTAAAGCTTGAAATATTGACAAAAAAAAGTAGAGATGAAAAAATAAAAATTTCAAAAACTTAACGTTTGAAAGTAGTTCACAAAAAGGGAAAATACGACCATATTCCAGTTTAGCGATAAATTCAATGTCAGGTCAACACACGCGATTTCAACTCACTTGAGAGCAGCGATTCTTCGCTCGAACATTTTCCAAAGGTCTTGATATTCTCTTGGGGGAGAACAGAGAAAATATATATATATATGCAACATTACCATATGGGTTGAAACAAGAGAGTACGAGATTGACGAAAACAGTTTACGAATTTCTGTGGATCAGGGTAATAGAGAAAACAGGGAAAAGGGTCATGGCACGTTGAGCGAGATGAGGTTGCAATAAAGAGGGTTCGAGGCAAATTCGATGGTCAGTTAATTGCTTGCGCCAGTCACAGCGAAATACTGGCCGGAGGTAGCAAGTTTTGAGTCTACAATTAGTCGAGTAGTTCGTGCAAGCGTGTGATGAGTAGCTGTGGCAAAATATTTGATATTTATCGACATTATCGATATTCTGTCAAGGCTCGCTTTATTAATGCACAAAAGTTGTGTCGGTAAAGTATCGAGTTTTCATTCAGGGGAAATACTTTAGAAGAATTGTAATTTTTAGATGAGCTGACACTTAGAAACATAACAAAACATGGCAGAACGTGGAAAAATTATGGTAAATGGTGGTTGAATATTAAGTCGCTTCGGGAATTACGAATAAAATAGAATTTGTTGATTGATTGATAATTTTTTTTTTATTAGGCTTGAAGTTCTCAGCACAATGTGGTTGCACCATTCACAAATGAGGTTGTCTACACCTTGAAAATAATTGGGGCAAGTGTTACTATTTACGAGGTTGTGACAACCATATTGCTTTTTCCATGTATACTTTGCAACCCAAAAAAGACATTTTAGACCGCATCGCAAACGTCAGAAATTTAATAGGAAACAAGTTATTGATGGTGTCCCTAAATGTACGATATTTTGTTTCGGCGGATGATGTTGTCAAGCCTGAGACAAACGGAAATGAAAGGACCTATCTTCGACGTTGCCCGTAGAAAGTAAATCCATTTCAACTCCCTGCTCACGTCTTGGCCCGGTTTCTTTGTAAACGCGAGCGTCCACGACGACGTCTCGGAACGTGCCCCCGTGAGCTGTAATCTACCCCTGGATGATGGATAGTCCCGCATTCAACCCCCTCACGAATTTTTTCCCCGACTTGCGTTTGGTTCGTCAAAACTCGACATGTTTCCCCTTTTTTGTCACATGGTCTTTTTTTCCATACTTGTCGATTTATAACGTACGATCAATACGAGAATGAAGGATCGTCTTCGTATATAAACGAAATTTTTTCCAGGTGCTCCAGGCGCTTTTTTTTCTCTCTCATTTTGACCTTCTTCCTCTCCTTCTTCCTCGGCATTACGAACCAACGGTTCCTCACGTTCCACTGATTGTGGAAGTCAAGTTACCGTACGTAACGAGAGTGGCGATGCACGTAGAACACTAAAAGTTGTATAACAAGGCTTGTCTGACGGGATGAAATTAGTCGCCTGTGAAGGTTTTCGCAGTTCCTCGTGATATGTTCCGTCAAACAATGAGCGGATCCCTAATTTGTTAGGGTGAAATATTGAGGCAAGTGCAAAGAATATCCGAGCGTTCGGGAGATCTTGGAAATGTAGATGGGAGAAGAAGAAAGTGGGTTCTCGCCAACGGTGAAAAAAAATTGGAAAGTTACAGACTTTTCACGAGCTGGGAAAAGTTGGAAAATAGGTGGATGTGTAGCGTTCAAATAGAATACGAAGTTAGTGTAAATGAAGGAACTTTGGGATTGGGATAATTGTGGTTGTTCTTGGTTTTGAATGATTGTTAAGTACTTTAATCAGAAAAACTGTACCCCAACCCATTGTTTAATATCAACTGTGTTGCCTGTAAAAACAATCACTCAGGAACTCAATGTACGATTGTTTGAATGTACGCTTCACCCTTTCGAATCGTAATAGCTAGTTCGCAAAAGTTACAGTGTGGCCATGTGAAGCCGCGTTGTTTCTAGCTCGAGTACAGAAATTTCCCTTAAGCTCACAAAGACTAAACACACTTATTCGGAGCGCGCCCTTCAAACAAGGGCTCTATCTTTTAAAGATAGACCAAAACCCCTGAAAACCCGTAAGAGGATTTTACGTACGCTTTTCGACTTTGACTCTTTAGCATTTCTATACTCGCGAATACCTGCTTCAGTACCACGCATTATACTGCACTGAAAATCAGCAAACTGAAGACAATTTTTACTACATTTTTCACGAGTTAATTGATACAAAAATTATAGCTACGTTTTGTTATGTCAATGAATCAAAGTCGAAATACGATTTGGGAATGTAGTTGATGAGTACTAAACTATTTTGCTGAGTCAAACTATTGGTAACTATTGGAAACTATTAGTAACTATTAATAAATAGTTACCAATAGCTTTCAATAGTTTTTTGAAGTGAAACTTCTCTACTCGAGGGAGTGAAATCGAAATCAACTAGAGATTGTGGGAAAGATTTAACTGCGCGTTCAGTTGGCGCACGAGGGAAATTTAAATGTATGTTGAATTTCATACTGTCAAGTAAAATTCATTTTAATGTTGAAATGAATTGGAAACTGAATGAATATTAGTTACGTTGGAATTAAAATTCGAAAAAAAATTTCATATAACAAAACTATCAATTATGGATAGCATGGAATAGAATTTTGTATAGTGATCCAAAGAAACACTGCAAATTGTTGAAAATACCAGTAAATAAAAAAAAGTTTATAAATAACATGCAATACAAAAATTCTAGAAATCTTTGAAATACCTGAACTCTGAAAAATTATAATTTCTATAAAAATCTATAAAAATATTTGAAAAATTTTAACTTTAATAAAAATCACAAGAATTAAATTTTGCTACATATAACCCGAAAATTAAAAATGTGACATTCTGGGTTTCAAAATCAAAAATCATAAAATTGTTTCGATTGATCTAATACTTAAAAAAAATATGGAAAAAAATGTTCATTGAAAATTGGGAGAAAGTGATGAAAAAAGTCAGTTTGCTAATAATATAGTATGAAATTTGAGAATTCTGTGAAGTGATCCATAAAAAATTTGAAAATTGTTGAAAATACTAGTAAATAAATAATAGTTTATCAATAACATGTAATACGAAAATTCTTGAAATCTTTGAAATACCTTACATGTGTAAAGTTAGAATTTTTTAAAAAATCTTTGAAAATATAAAATATTTTCCAACTTTGATTTTTACCGTATCGAATTTGAAAACGCTAAAAAAAATTCATAATGCTCGTTTATAGCTCAAAAATCAAAGAATTACGAAAAATACCTAAAATATTAGAAAAAAAAGAATATGAACCTTGAAAATCACAAAAATCGAATTTCGCTACATATGATTCGATCATTAAATATGTATAATTCTGGACTGTGCAACTATAAATCATAAAATTTCACAGAAAATAACTATATTTTTCTAAAACAAATTTTTTCTTAATAAATTGTTGTAAATACTAGTTCATAAAAAAAAGTTCACAAATAACATGCAATACTAAATTTTTAGAAACCTTTGAAATACCTAAAATCTGTAAAGTTATAATTTTTTAAAAAATCTATAAAAATGAAAAATATTTTTCAACTTTGATTCCTACAGTATCGAATTTTAAAAAGCTAAAAAAATGCATAATGCTCGCTTATTGCTCAAAAATTAAAGAATCATAAAAAATACCAAAAAGATGAAAATAAGAAAATCTGAATCTCGAATATCACAAAAATCGAATCTCGTTACATATAACACAAACATGAAAAATATGTGATTCCAGACTTCAAAATTAAAAATCACAAAAGTGTTCCGATTGACTAAATACAAAAAAAAAAAAAAACGAAAACCTAACGTTTATTAAAAATTTAAATGAAGTGATGAAAACAGTCAGTTTTTTTAAATAATATAGCTTGAAATTATAGAATTCTGTATAGTGATTCATAGAAACTTTGGAAATTGTTGAAAATACCATTCAATAAATGAAAGTTTATAAATTACATGCAATTTGAAAATTTCTTGAAATTTTTGAAATACCTAAAATTCGTGAAATTACAATTTTATTATATAAAAAATCCATAAAACTATAAAATTTTTTTTCCATAAGGGTAGTGTATCCATATCGCTTAATTGCAAATTCAACTTTGAAATAACGTCTCTCTTCAGCCAGCAGCATGGACATAAAACCCTTCTTATACCCAATACATAAAACTACGCGTCGTCGCGAGGAAGCGGAAAAATTCGTCTTTCACAATTGGAAACACTTGCAAAGCGCACTATCCGCAAAAATAATGGCCGTCGCGTCGACCGGGGGAGAAAACTTGTTCAGCGTTTTCAGATAGATAAATTGAAAAAGGAAGGAAAAGCCCCACGATATCAGCGACGGGAACGATCCAAATCTCATCGAAAGAATCTAGAAATTTCTTGTCCATTAAAGAAGTTGGATGGGTCTTTCCATTTCGGTGTATATCGTGCCTCGACTGCAATGACTCGCAACATCTTGACACCTGGAAATATGTGGCTTTTGCGAGATGTTCGCTATGTTTTCGTGCGATTTATAGCTCCTTGATCTTCTGTATCGAAAACGCCGAACGATAATAAATATCTTGGAATGCTTTGAGGCGATACCGCCATTGAAACTTGTGGTTTGGGAATTTCAAAGCGTCGGGCTTTTGTACAGAGTTTGTTCAGCGGTGAGGCCGAAAAATGCGGAAAATCTGAAATTGGGTGGTTTTGTAGATTTATCCTTTATGCGTAGTATTATTTTAAAAGTATATGTCAAACTAATATACAAAAAGAACTTTTTTTTCCCAAAGTTCGAGTGATAGAGTCGGGTTCAATCACTATAGGCCTCATCATTTCCTTTGTCACGCACAATTTCGGATCATCTACAAAGTTCATGAGCGTTTGCCAATTAGTCCGCGACTTTCGGATAATTGCAACCGAGGTGTGGACGAGAATTTGATGAACTGAGCGCGGCGCGTAGTGTTTTTAATTCGCAATTAGCTGGCTAGCACATTAATTTCGAGCCCGGCCATTGCGGCGTTCGGCTGGGCCAACAGTTTATGCAAATAGGCAGTGATGCAGGTACGACCAGGCAATTGATTGAATTGACTCCGGACCCGCAGCGAGCCTCGCGCGATTGACTCCATTTGTTCGGCCTTTTCCCATTCGCGGGCCTCCATGATACTGAATTTACGGCAAGGCCGTTCCCGTAATTTATATACCTGTTAAACTCGCGTGGGTGCGATGTAGAAAAAGTTAAGCTCGAGGCTCAATTCGATTTTGGTGTTTTCACGGGAAACGTAAAGAAATGTTGCCGGAAAAAGCATTTCCTGAAATATTCATATTATATCATTTTCATTGATTTAAAGTCACTCTGTTGAAAATTTTTGTCTTAAATTTTAGATTATTATTGTAGGTATTAATAATGCATTAAAAGTAAACAAAATATATATACCCTTCAATAACTTAATTATACAGGTGGCTTAAATTTAAAACATCAAGGGTGTTTGAAATTTTACTCGGAATAAATACATTAAACCTGTTAGATACATTAATTTAATTTAGAATTGTGAATTGAATTTCATAAATTGTAATGTTACAATCATACAAAATATTTAAATTATATTTGCTTTAACATTCATTTCATGCATGTAACAGAGACTACTTTTTTTTAGATACTAGTTGCATGAAACTCCAGACAAATTTTGAATGTTACGTGTGAAAAATGTAGAAAAATCAAGTAGGTGTCTCGAGGTAATACACATTTAACAGATGTGTATTTTATTCATGTCAAAGTGTTTAAATATGTCTAAAAAGCGTCTAAAATTTTCTAAATGGTGTCTAAAATTGTATGAGTATTGTGTAAGAATGTCTAAACAGTGTCTAAAAATGTCTGAATCGTCTAAAAATGTATAAATAGTGTCTCAAAAGTTGAAAAATGTCTAAATAATATATTAAATGTCTAAATAATGTCTAAAATTTCCAAGTGTCTAAAATTGTCTTTATGGTGTCAAAAAATGTCTAAACAGTGTTTAAACAGTGTCTAAACTTCTAATAGTGTGTCTAGAAAGTGTTTTAAACGTCTAAACAGTGTATTTTGCACTTTGCCAGATTGGAATTGTACATGAAATCAATACACATTAACATTACAACTGTGACATCAGTTTAATGTATAATTGTGAATTAGATTTAATACATTGATGTATTGGAATCATACAAAAATATTTAAATTAAATTTGCTTTTACATTCATTTCATGCATGTAACTGAGAATGAATTTTTTTTAGATACTGGTTGCAAAAAATTCAAAACAAATTTTGAATGCTACGTGTAAAAAATGTATAAAAATCAACTAGGTGTCTCGAGGTAATACATATTTAACAGATGTGTATTTTATTCCTGTCAAAGTGTCTAAAATTGTCTAAATCGTGTCTCAAATTATATGAGTATTGTGTAAGAATGTCTAAACAGTGTCTACAAATGTTCTAATAGTGTCTAAAAATGTCTGAATCATCTAACTATGTATAAATAGTGTTTGAAAAATTAAAAAATGTCTTAAAAATATCTTTAATGTCTTAAGAGTGTCTAAAATTGTCTGACAGTGTCTTAAATGTCTAAATTATGTCTAAAATGTTCAAGTGTCTAAAATTGTCTATATGGTGTCAAAAAATGTGTAAACAGTGTTTAAATAGTGTCTAAATGTCTAAAAGTGTGTCTAGTAAGTATTTAAAACGGCTAAAAAAGGTATTTTGCACTTGGTCAGATTGGAATTTTACATGAAATCAATACACATTAACATTACACCCGTGACATCAGTTTAATGTATAATTGTGAATTGAATTTAACACAATTGATGTAACAGAATCATACAAAAATATATTTGATTTAAATTTGCTTTTACATTCATTTCATGCATGTAACTGAGAATAATTTTTTTTTTTAGATACTGGTTGCATGTAATTTAAGACAAATTTTAAATACTACGTGTGAAAAATGTATAAAAATCGAGTAGGTATCTCGAAGTAATACAATTTAATAGAAATGTATTTTATTTATGTTTCAAGTGTCAGGTTTATAAAATTTCAGGTAAATTATAATACATCAATTATGGAAAGTGCATTAATAGAAAATAGTTTTAAATTTCTTTTCACATTTCGTTTCAAACAGCTGGTTTATGAAATATCAAGTACATATAAATACATTTTGAATAGAAAGTGTATGAAATTAAAGAAAATTTGAAACAGTGCATCATTGAGGAATAAGGTTGTAGGAACTGAACATATTAATTCACTGTAAAACTTGATTCTTATTTCAAGATGCTACAAAACCAAGACACGTCTTGATATTCAAATATTATCTTAAATTTAGTCCAAGTTGACAGTAAATTTCAAGCAGGCAAGTCTTAAATTAAGAAGACTCAACATAATTTGACGAAATTATTCATGATTCAAGACGGATACTCTTCATTTAAGACGTGTTTGCTTGAAAATAAATGTAAAAATGGACTGAATTCATGATACCATTTGAATTTCTTATCGTCTTTTGATTTTATTGCATCTTGAAATAAGATTTACTTTTTAGAGTGTTGTTATAAGCAGATGCAAAATTGGAATGAATCAATCGTTATTTTATGTTTACATGGAAAAAAAAGTTATGAATAATAAACATATAAATTGAAAGAATAATATATTTGAATATTAATGGTTGATTATAAAATAAAAGAATATTACTAAAAAATGTACATTATTAATGTACATTATTACAGTATAAATACATTATTACAGTATATACATTATTACAGTATAAATGTACATTATTAAATCTAAAGGACGTGGTTTTATATAAATTTTCGAAAATAAAACGAAATTCAAAATTTCCAATTTACTTCATTCGATAATGATATATGTGTATTAAAAATAATTGTTTGACTTGATTGTTTGACTAAAATTGAATAAATTAAAATAAATTATTTTACAAAAAAAAAATGGAGAACATCAAAATTGAAAAAAATGTTTTCACCTTGTGAATAATTAAGAATAATAAAAATCTAGCAAAATGCTCAAAATCTGAGAAAATTTACTTCTAGTAGCATTATATACTAGAAATTAAAATAGAAATTCATAGAAATTTCAAAAAATCTTTTTTATCATAAAAATTTTGTAGAAAAAGTTATTGTACCAGTATTTTATGGAAGACCTGTTTTCAGAAAAATCTGAAAAATACCTACGATCTCAAAAACTTAAAATTTCAGAATTATAAGTTCTTATTATCTTGCATAGCGAAACATAATCCTACTAAAAATCTTTAAAAATACTGGAGAACGCAACAAAATATAATAAATAAAAAAAAACGACAATTACAGAAACATAAGAAATCTATGCAATATGAGAAATCAATGTATGTGCAATTTTCCCAGAAATCTATGGAATTACTGAACACAAATCGCAATTGGAATTCTAGTGCATCGAATTTTGTAAATTTATAAGGCAATTTAAACAAATACTAAAGAAGACTAAAAGATTTCATGAATACTAAAAAATACGGAAAATCCTCGTAATCTATGAATTTTTGAAAATTATGTAGCTATTGTTTTCTCACAAATTGTAAAAACCCTCGAATCTCATTTCGTAAAGTTCTGAAAATCTGTACAGAAATTTATGAAATGACCTAAGAATTCTTCAGTTTTTAAAAGAATTTGAAGGAACAGGAAAAAAAATTTTTAGAAATTTATACAGCAGATACTGTTTTCTTAGAAATGAATGTGTAGACTGGAAATCTTTGAAATTAAAAAAAATAGAGCTCAATCTATGACGCATGATATTTTTATACGGAACATATATGAACATATACAGTAAGTGTATGAAATACAGTTCATGTATGTTCTGTATAAGAATATATAGATTATATATTCAACTTTTTTACTACACGGAAAAAGCAGTATGGTTACAGCATGCTCAATTGAGGTAGCCATAAGCACAAAAAATAGTAACATTTGCCCCAACCTCAGATGTGGTTGTGACGACTACAGTAATAGTGTTGTTTTCTCTTTTTTAGAAGACAGCTTCTGTGCGGGTGTGACAACCACACGAATCAAGCTGTGATGCAACTGCGACGTAGGTGCAGCAGTCACTTGTTTGTACTTGTATGACAATTATTGCGTAGTTTTATTTATCATTATCATTATTTATTTTTTCATTATTTAGCCATATCATTGATTTGAACATATTTGAACAATCATGATTGTCGTTTCTTTATACTTCCGTATTATCTGTGTTGATGATCGCTCATTGCACTGTATTAATTTCACTCTTAAGTTCTTTGGTCATCTTAGTTAAAACACTCGAATATGAAGATGGACAACAAAACAAGGAATTAGTACAAATGTTACATAGGATGTGTTTTTCACGCTTACTATCACTATTGCATCAATATCATCTGAAATTTCATCAATGTGTCTCATTTCTTCATAGTCTGTTTCAGATTGTTCCCAGAATACAGCCATTGTTGAGAGATTCTTATACTTCTGTATTATCTGTGTTTATGATCGCTCATTGTACTGTATTTATTTCACTCTTAAGTTCTTTGGTCATCTTAGTTAAAACACTCGAATATGAAGATGGACAACAAAACAAGAAATTAGTACAAATGTTACATAGGATGTGTTTTCCACGCTTACTACCACTATTGCATCAATATCATCTGAAACTTGATCAATGTGTCTCATTTCTTTATCCTAACCTCAAAACAGAAAACATCCTAACCTCAAAACATGATCTGCTTGGCCTTTATCGATGCATATATATATTATCGCGCACGTCCATAACAATTAATTAACAATTTTCTTCTAAATACTCCGACGAGGTTCGCCAATCCAATAGTTTTCAGGAATTCCTCGCATTCTTTATTCACTTTGTGACACTAAACATTCACAATAAACGCGGTTGTAAGCAGTTGTAGGCGTCGTAAG
>JAPYZL010007676.1:0-21430 GCA_030522825.1 Platygaster orseoliae | reverse complement strand
ATTTGAAGGTTGGTACTATATAAAAATAATATGCATTTAATACTAGCGACGCTATCTATGTGTCAGACCGGGGACTTATCAGCCAACCTGTTAATAAATACAAATAACGTGAGAAATTTTGAAAGACATTTTTTGGAAAAACGGTTTAAACATTTTTTTTTATTTCTACAAGAAATAGAATTCTATAAGAAAAATTTGTCCTATAAAAATCAGTTACACTTGTATCACAAATTTAAAAATTAAAAAAAAATTGCTATTAAGAAATATAATCATTTATTAAATACGTATGTATATAATTATAAAATATTTTGCAAAATCTTTTTTAAGAAAACTGTAATAAAAAAATATGACCATTTAAAACTCAGAATAAAAGAAACTTAAAAAATATAGTCGCATGAATTTAAACTAAAACATAGAAATTACCTGAAAAATTGAGAAAGACATTTTTTAGGAAAAACTGTTTCGATACCCTGGCGATCATATCTAGCGCAAAATAGCGCTGGCTTATGTAAAAAATTTCTACTTAGTATTTAAACGATTCAAAAATATAGAGTAAATATATTTCGAAACCTTTCCGTTATATCAATTTTATTTCGAGTGGGGCGAAACAAAAAAATTATTTTTGGGACTAAATATCAATCAGAATTTTAATTAATACTTAGTCCTAAAAATAAGTTTTCTCGTTTTTTTTAATAATATTCAGTCCTAAAAATAATTTTTTCGTTTCGCCCCACTCGAAATAAGATTAATATAACGTAAATGTTTCGAAATATATTTACTTTACATTTTTTTATTGTTTAAATACTAAGTAGAATTTTTTACTTAAGCTTGCGCTATTTTGCGCTAGATATGATCGCCAGGGTAGACAAATTTCTTATACAACAATTTTTTTTTATGAATTTTATACAGAAATAGTTTTTCATGAAAGAGTTATTTTATAAATATTTCTACAGGAAATGTAATTTTGGAAAAACAATTTTTTTTAAAGGTTTTTCTAAAGTTTCTATTTTAAAAAAGTTTTTCTTAAAGAATTTTACAAGGTCGACCTTATACGAAATTAAATTCAAATTCTATTTCCTGTAGAAATGTTTTGAACATATTTTTTTCATACAAATTTTCTTCTGTATGAAATTCATAAAAAAATTTGTTGTATGAAAACTTTCTTTATTCAAACAGTTTATCTAATAAAAAGTCTTTTTAATTTTTTCAGGTTATTTGTATTACTTAATTTCAGTCGATGATTATATTTTCAGAGTATTCTTTATTCTTTGTTTTCAATTTTAATATTCTTTAAATGCTATTTTTTAATGAGATTTTGCGAAACATTTTATATTTAAATATTCAATGAAAAATGATGTTTCATACTATGAATTTTCTATTTTTTATAAAAGCGTAACTGATTTTTAATAAAAAATTTTTTTCTATGAAGTTTTTATAAGGTCGACTTTATAAAAAACTCAATTCTTATACGAAATTTCTGATTCTTATAAGCAGGGTCGGATTTACCTTCCGTGCCGCCCCTAGGCCAGTGGATGAAACGCCGCCCTCTTTGAAACATAGCATAATAAATTTCCTAAAAAAAAAAAGAAAAAAAAGGTCATCAGCAATGAAAAAATTGGTGACCTTTTTTAATCTAGGCCTTGGCCTATCTGGCCTATTGATAAATCCGGCCCTGCTTATAAGAATTTTGCCATTTTTTATAAAAACCAAAATCTCTGAGGACGCAATTCAGATTTTACATCGATTGTTGCAACGATTTTCTTATATATGAAGGGCAAGCTACAATTTCAATTTTCACAAAAAGTTACGCACAATCGACCATTGCACAAAAATCTGTTTGTACAATAAATCTATGCAAAAATTCAACAATACATAAAAAAAAATCATGCACAAAAGATACCACACCTAACAAACGATTCACACTTCATTTTTTATCTCAATATTTTTCAAAATACATTCATTGCAAGATTTTCAACTTGGTGTCTTTCGATATTCATGAATTCCTAAATAAAGTCGACCCACAAATGTGAGTAATTATGAAAAATTATTTGGGTTATTATGTGACGTGTTTTTTTTCTAAACTACAAGAAAACAGCAAAGACGATTCACAGAAACCTTTTATGCATTAAGTTGAAAATTGGTATTATTTGCAAGCTATTATTCATACAGCATCTGCTGCTAAGCGCTACGAACACGTATTCCTCGCTTAATAGTGGGTAGAAATTAAACTTTCTAATGGGTGACTCCATCGTTTTGATAATAATGGAATGTAAGTGTAGTAATGGAGCTGCAACCCCGGTCACTAATGGACTGCTTAATTGTTTCAAACTATTGTATATGCTCAAACGAATGGCAATGTTTAGCGAAATGTATTAAAAAATTGGCAATTAATAAAGATTTCGAATTATTTTCCCATCAGTTGAATACATCAGTAGATAGTAAGTCTATTAGAAATGCATATCAATAATTTGAAGTAAATCAGTAGAATCAGCCAATAATTTGTCATCCAGTAGAGTATGTCAATGACAAGTCTATCAACGACGCACTTAAAAAATTTCAACCTTTTTAAGTATCATTAATTTGTAGTGGAATAATTTTTTTCGAGTTCGAAATTCAACTAATATGAATTTTAATATATCAACTAACTTGAATTTTTAACATGAGAAATCTAAATTGTCAGACGTACATCAGTATGCATCAAATTTTGCAAATATTCATTATGTTCGTATAAGATAATATCTAATGTAAATGATATTAAGTAAATAATGATATAAAATGTAAAATATTTCCAGCTGTCTTTATTAAAAGAAAGAAAAAGAAAAAAAATTATCATCATATTGAAAAATGATGAAAGTTTGTAAAAATAGAACTTTATTCTCAAAGCTATAAACGGCGTGATTTACGCGTATGATCGTCTAGGAAATTGGGAAAAGTAGACTTTCGGAAACCGCTTTAGGAAAAGGTTTTCTCTCGGTGAAAAATATTATTTCCGGGAATAAATGTTCAGCCGAGCGTAGCTGGAGGACCCGCCCTCACCCTCAACGGTGGCGCGCAATTTTCCTGGGGGAACGAATGCCCGGGAAAAGTTTTCCCGCGGCTTTGACGGGTAGCGACAATTTATCGCCCGGACCAAGTTAGTCCACTTTTTACGTATGCGATATCAAGAAAAGTTTATTAGTACTTATCGCTTCCTGTGGTATATACTGCCATGTTTTCGAGACTTTTCAACCACCCCTGCACATTCAATCATGTTTCATTGGAGGCATCAAAAATAACCAGAGATTTGAGTTTACCGGTCAGATAAAAATCGGTCAGGTCATGGTAATTTCGGCCTGTGATTTACTATCAAATTTCGTATATCTCTAATTACATTTTACCGTCAGAGCATGTTTCCTGTCAGTAATTACCGATCGTGACCGAATTTCGATGAAGAAATGCGACTAAACAGAATTGACAAAAGGATTTACAAAAGTATTTCTTAAGTGGCTTTTCCAATTTTCTATAAAAAACTCGAAGCACATAAATGTGCTATTTCAACACAACTTGACAAAACGAATTTTATTTGCAGCAATAACATATTTTTTTGTTGCCTTAATAAATATTTTTTGCTGCCAGAGCACAATTGCTATGTAATGGAATTTCAAGTATAATGACTGTGCTCTAGCAACGAAAAAGATTTATTGGGGCAACAAAAAAATAAGCAACTGCTGCAGAAATCATACATGAAAAGAAAAGGATTTGCTCTATTAGCAAAAATATGGGCTGTTTCAACTAAACTTGATAAAAGAATTTTTTGCAGCAGTAGCTTACTTTTTTGGTGCCTTAAAAAATCTTTTTTGCTTATAGAACACAATTATTATGCAATGGAATTTTATGCGAAAAAACTTGACGAGTTTGACAAACTTTTATAAAACTAGACAATTTTCAAAAAATTTGTATCCTGTTTGAGATTCCGGAAATGTTACAACATTAAAACTTGGTTGAAAATTTTCGAGGCTTTCAATAAATTTGAAAAATTTACGGGGTTTCAGAAAATTCTTTAATATTTCGTAAAATTCGAAAAGTTTTAAAAATAACAGAAAATGACAGAAAACGTATAAAATTACAGTATAAATACAGTCATCAACTGAAATTAAAAAATACATATAAGCTGAAAAATTGAAAAAGACACTTTTTGGGAAAAATGTTTGAATACACAAATTTCTTATGAAACAAAGTTTTTTATGAATTTTATACAGAAAAAAATTTTTCTGAACAAATTATTTTCTAAAAATTTCTACAGAAAATATAATTTGTAAGAAAAATTTTTTTCATAAAGTGACATTATAAAAACTGCATAAAAATTTTTTGTATATAAAATTTTACTTTTTGTAGGAATTCTTATACAAATTTTTTTTCATAAATTTTTGTAATGTAACATATTAATGAAAGGAAATTTATATTAAACAAAATTAAAAAATGAAGGATTTTTCACCAGACTGGGAAATTTTTCATAAAAATATCAAAGTTTATAAACATTTACGGAGCTTTAATATTTTTATGCACAAAATTTACAATTTTTTATAAAACTGTCTCTATTTTTTATAAGAAAATTTGTTTTTATAAGAATTTTATGCGGTTGACTTTTTAAATTACAAAGTTCTTGTATAAATTTCGTTGTAAAATTTTTCGTCTTATGGATATTATCTACAATCGTTTTGAAAACTTTCAACAAAACAAGGAAATTTTCAAAATTGGAAATAACCAACAATTCCAGAGAATGGTAATATTTCTAGAAAAATCAAAGATCTATTAAATTGTAAGAAGCTTATTATTATTCTTATTGTGAATAGTTTTTGTCTGTTGCCTTAACAAATCTTTTTTGCTATCAGATCACAATTACAATGACATGGAATTTTATGCATAATTATTGTGCTCTGGCAACAAAAAAATTAATTCTGTCAACAAAAAAACAAGCTACCGCTGCAAAAAAAATTCGGTCTCTGAAATTGTGTTGAAAAAGCACATCTTTTTGCTGCTACAGTAAATCCTTTTTATTCATATAATGTTATACAAAAACCTGATGAGATTTTCGTATTCTTTTTAAAACGATCTGGAAAACTTAAAAATCATCGAAAAATTGTGAAAAAACTTGACGAGTTTGACAAACTTTTTTAAAATTGGACAATTTTCAAAAAATTTGTATTCTGTTTGAGATTCCGGAAATTTCGAAACATTAAAACTTCATTGAAAATTTCTGATCGTGGTAAAAATATTCCACAGATATATAAATATTCCACAGATATATAAAATAAATTATTCCACAGATATATAAATATTCCACAGATATTATAAATCCATTGCTAATCACTACTTATTTCATAGCTTCATACATTCTCTCGCTCCTTAAGAAAATCTCCACTCTATTACGCGCATTTGAGTAATAATTGAATAATACAGCCGACGGCAATGGAGCTTTTAGAACCGAATAGCCCTCTCAAACGGGGGAGTTTACACACTTAGCATACAGTAAAATTGTGATTTACTCAAACTACTAAGGTTGCGACTTTCGAACTGTAATGAAATTCGCACGCCGTAAGTACATTTTATGACAATGCCGTTAACGAAGCAGTTTCCAAACTGCTCTATACATCTGAGGGCGAAAAGTTCAATACTTTGAATTTTGAAAACTGCTTATATTATCCCTAGAAAAAAAATATAGTGCAATTATTCTCTTTTTTTGCACAAAGTTACAAATTAGAAAATTCGATTAGAAAAAGTTTCTTTTTCCTTCATGTATAAAGAAAATTGCTGGAAAATATCAAATTGATCGGATTATGTGTCTTTTACGTGAAGATAATTTCGTAAAAAATGCTTTCCGTGAGAGCGACTCACGTAGTAACAATATTGCAAAAAACTGTGAGATTTCCCATCTTTTTTTTTATTAGAAATATGTGAAAAAATATGTTATTTCTTTGGGTATTGGTAATTTTATACTTCTAAACATTTTTCTCCCTTTTCAGATCTACCTAGATTTTTATTTTGTTATTTTACTTGTGAAATTAACATTAGCATTATTTCAAGGATTCTGTAGCAACAACTGGTCACAAAATTAATTTTCTCGAAGCTCTTTATATCAAAATTTTTTTTCACGATTTTCACGTTTTTGTAATAACTTTTTAATGTGTGACAGATTTTTACAAATTTTCACAAATAAAAACAATCACGTAGTAAGTACGAATCAATGCAATTGTTTCCACTCGATGTACTCGGTTTTGTTTAGCCTTCGAAGCAAACAATGTTTCGCCATGACAAAAATCCAGTAACAATTCATTGCTACTGCCAAATACGAAAAGAGTCGTTTAAAGTGCTTCCAAACGCGAGTCCAAAGTTGAAATGATCGGGAAGAGTTTCTAGAACGTGTAATGCACGTACGGAACATACACGTCCTGGATTAGCTGATAAAGAAAAATCCACGATAACGGTGGCTGCGACGGCTCCACGGGGAAAAATATCAATACTGTGTGCGGCAAAAACACTTTACTCTATAAAGCCTTTTTGTACGTCGCATTCGAATTTTCCTCGAGGAAAGATAGGACGTAAAGAACATTACGGGAAAAGTTGGTTCGCAGTTGAAAATTCGACCGGATATATTATTTCACAGGAAGTGGGTGTGAGAAATTTATGTCGTGGCACGAATACTTGGAACTGTTATAATCAAATGTTATGGATAAATAAATTTCCCAAAAATGGAATACATGACGTTGACGAATCTGTGTGAGTCTGTTTCAAAATCCATTTAATTAGAAGAAAAATTTACTTTTAAACGTGCAAGATCTGAAAAATTTTCGATGATTAATATTTATGGAAAAGTGACAGGGAAAAAAATATTGTAATTATTAAAACGCTGTACAGTAAACGGGAATCACTCAGATATATTGTGCTTTTTCCTAGATAATACAGTAATTTTTGCAACACCATATTGTTAAAATTGTAAAATGATATTGTAGCGATAAATATGTTTTTTTGTGAAAATTCCTTTGCATATTTCGTTTTTTACTATACTCCTTGTACTTTAACAATATCATATTGTAATCTTTACTAATTTAGATTATTAATATAATGACTTTAGAGCAGTAATTATTTTTTTTTTATTATATTTGTTATTCATAGTTATATTATTTAAAAAATTTTTATATAAATCAAAGTTTTTATATCATATTTAGGATATCATATAAATTGAATTTTTGTATATAAAATCAATTCAATATATAAATTTAATTTATTATTAAATTTACTATTAATATATAATATATTACAAAATCATTAGTTATTATTGTATTATGTGTGATATATTATAATCAATACATATTATAATAATAGTAATTGATAAAAATAATTATAATTTATTTATTTATTTATTAAGACATTGAAAATTTTATTAATACATGTGTATAATTTTTAATGATATTTAAATAAACTTTTCAGAGCAAAAAATTTTTATATTATATGCAGTAATAATTTTAAAATGACTTTAGAAATTAATTCAATAATGACAAAATAGGTAAGATACAATATTGGAAAAATTCGAAAATGTACAGATAATTTTACTATATTCAATGAATTTTCGCCATGCATATCTTGACATGTACAATTTTTTCTCTTTGTACATGAAATATCACATTTTACAAGCTGAAAAAATAAAAGTTAAAATATTACATCACATGTTTCACTATACACAGATATTAGATTCTTTGTAATAGTAAAGTAAAAATTACAATCCGCATAGTATGATTTTCATGTGTAAATTTTAAATTTTCCAAAATCGTATAGTAAACACTGTCATACATATTATAATAAGTAAAATAATTATTGCGAATTCCGCAATACCTAATATTAAAAAATCGCAATAATATTGTGAAAACTGCAGTATATCTTGCAAAAAGTGCAAGATTTTTTTCTCAGTGCAACATGTAATTTTGCAATACCATATTGTAAACATTGTCAAATGATGTTGTAACAATAAATATGTTTTGTTGTGAAAATTCCTTTACATATTTGTTTTTTACTATACATCTCGTACTTTTTACAATATCATATTGTAATCTTTACTAATTTAGATTATTAATATTATGACTTAAGAGCAATCATTATTTTTTTTTCGATTTTCATATTATGTTTATTTTTAATTATTTCATTTTTGAAATATTCATATCAAAAAAATTTTCGAATTATTTTTGAAAAAATTATAATGTAAATATATTTTTGCATATGAAATAAATTTAATATTTAAATTTATTTATCAATTAATTTAATATAATATATAATATGATAATAATTATTAATTATCAAAAAAATGTTATTACTATTATATTATATATTATATATTATTATGATTATGATTATTATTATTGTATTAAAATAATAAATTATGAACAATAATTTATATACTTATATGATATACCTATAGATATTGAATATATTATTTAAAATAAAATGATTGACTCATTTGTTGTTATTATTATTAAATAATAGTTTATTTATTATTTATTTCAAATTTAATTATAGGATATATTTTCAAATAATATTTAAATAAATTTTTCAAAGCAGAAAACTTTTATATCATATGAAGAGCAATAGTAATTTCATAATGACCTTAGATATTAATTCAGCAATGACAAAATAAGATACAATATTGGAAGAATTCGAAAATGTATGTTTAATTTTACTATGTACAATGAATTTTCGCCCCGTATATTTTTACATGTACAATATTTTCTCTTTGTACATGAAATATCATATTTTACAAGCTGAAAAAATAAAAGTTAAAATATTACATTACATGTTTTACTATACACAGTTATTACAATCTTTTTAATAGTAAAATAAAAATTACTATTTGTTCATTACTATTTGCATGTATAAATTTTAAAATTTTCAAAATCGTATAGCAAAAACTGTCTTACGTATTGTACTTTATATAATATGACGATTTCACTATATAATATTGTAATAAGTAAAATAGTTATCGCAAGTTATTCAATAATATTGTCCTTTTTGCAATATATCTGGCAAAAAATGCAATGTTTTTTTCTCAGTGTTGAATTCAGGCAGCGAAATTACCAAAACCATGTTTTCTATGTCATCTAGCTTGTAAAATATTCAATGCACTATTTCTGGGATTTCTCCGTTGAGACGAAAGTAATTACACATATTCCACGATGCTTTCAGTAGCAATTAAACTTTAATGCACATTTCGTGCAATTTTCTATAACTTGATGTTTTTCATTAACGTGCACATTAATACGTATACATTATTAACTCTTTCTATCGAATTTTCCACTTGGAAACGTTTGCTTGAATTCTCTGTAACAAACAACGTTCGAACAAATCATTTAATTTGAATAGCAACCGAGCTAATTTTCGCTGAATTAGCGCTCAGTGATTGGCGATAAACACACTCGGGATTTTCAAGTTCTATTGACATGCCTTTTTACATAGCCACGTTGTTTGCTCTAAACAGATAGAAGTGGCTTTGAGAATGCATGGATTCTCTTCTATCAAATTCTCAAAGTCAAACGAAATTTAGGATTCTTCATTTCACTTTTTGAAAAATAACAACAATCCTGGTTTCGAAAGAAAAGTCAAAAAATATAAAAAACTTAGGATCCTGAAGTATCGAATTCTGAAATAATTTTACTTGCAAATTTGAAATAATACTTTTTTTTCAAAATATAAGAAAACGGAGTAAATAGTATAAGTGTATAGAAATCTATGAAAATACTGTTTTCTGAAAAATCTTATAAACTCTTTTTTTCCCATATATTTTTGCTATGATATTATTAAATTAGACGACAAATTTCGTGTTATTTAATTTCTATTACTATTATATATACTATATTATGATACTTTTGGAAATCTGTCTCTTTTTCAACTCGACTGATGCGCTATCTCTATGAGATTTGCATACTAAGCTAACTACAATGATTGTATGCTGCGAAATGCGGCTAACGGCTCGATCGGAGGATGGAATTCAATTTTGTAACTTACACAAAGAACACATTATCCATTCCCAATATTCCCGCTATGTCGATCGTAACCAAGTTTAGAGCCGAATTTTCGCAGAAGCGAACGGCAAACGTTGCCAAGTGTGATCGATATGTGGATGATTGGACAGCTTACTCATTTCTTAATTAATTGAGCAGACATACTAAACGCGCAGCCTAAGTAACGAGAACAGAAAGCGAATTGACGGAACATGGAAGAGAGTAAAAGTACATACAAAGTTAGTGTATTCAGGAGTAACGAGTTCCCTCTCTTGCTCTTTTGCTAATGAGCAGCCGTTCTGTTTCACCCGCGCATAAACACTAATGAGTAAGTGTGAAACAACAAATTAAAGTTGCAAACCTACAACAAGCTTTGGGAAAATAATGATTTTTATTAAAGCGTATTTGTTAAGATTCCCCAGCCATTTCACCAAAAACTGCTTTACTTGTCAAATTACAACTATTATTGCGTGAGAAAAAAATCTGCCTTACAGCGGGTTCGAAACCGCAACCTCTCGATGTCCGGTCGGATGCTCTACACTTGAGCTATGCGGAGCACTTTGTAGTCTCATAAAATTTTTTGTTACTTAACCAAGAATGAATATATATATATAATGCTTTATATGTGTCGGGCACCATTTTACTAATGACGGATAAATGTGTAAGTCTGGGAGATGGGGGTTGTTGTAGACAACTCAGTCCACGTAGTTTGGTTTGAGAACTCTAACCCGGCCCTTGACGACATTAGCCGTAAAACGCTTTAACGGTGACCGTATAATTATGTCAGCAAACTCCAAACTCGTGTTTCAGCCCAGCAATATAGATAATGCATTGCCGCTCTGTGGCGAATGAAATGCTTTCCGACTCTTTCTAGATCGAAACATCCTTTTTCATCATCAAAGCTCGAAATTGGTTTAATAAGCACTGAAGAATACAGAATCTGGCAAAACAAATTTCGCAAGTTGTATAAATCTGGAACGTTGGGTAGCGGAGGTTTCTCAGATCGAAATTACGTATGCGGGTCGAGTCGGGTCCGACGAAATCGCGTTTGTTCCGAGCTTTATGGCAACGCCAAGTCGAACGCGCGTATAAAAAGGAACCCTCTTCGAAAGCGAATTCCCATGTTATAATATGCATAATGAAAATTTCAGTCAATCTTGGGTTACGATTTTACGGGATGGTATCTATTGTGCATAAATTTTTTGTGCATTGTTGAATTTTTGCAGAGATTTATTGTAAATACAGGTTTTTATGTGGTGGTCGATTGTGCATTATTTTTTGTGCAAATTGAAATTAGAGCTTGCCCTTCATATAATTATAAGAAAATCGTTGCAACAATCGATGAAATATCTGAACTGCGTCCTTAATGATTTTGGTTTTTATAAAAATGACAAAATTCTTATAAGAGTCGGAAATTTTATATAGGAATTCCGTTTTTGTAAAGTCGACCTTATAAAATCTTCAGACAACAACTTTTCTTATAAAAACCAGTTCCACTTTAATGAAAAATTTCAAAATCTTTTTAAAAATAAAAATTAAGAAAATGAAGTATCCTTATTGATAAAACATTTGAATATAAATCATTTCGCAAAATCTTACTTGAAAAACCGTTATTAAAGAATATCAACATGGAAAATGAAGAATAAAGGAAACTCTGAAAATATAGAGTCATCAACTGAAATTCAAAACTACAAATAATCTTAAAAATTTCAAAAGATATTTTTTGGAAAAACTGAATAGACAAATTTCTTATCAAATAAATATTTTTATACATTTTATACAGAACAAAATTTTCATAAGAAAATTATTTTCTGAAAATTTGTACATGAAATAGAATTTTATGAGCAAAATTTTTCTTACAAAAACCAGTTACGTTTTTATAAAAAATTTCAAAATTATATAAAAAATTAAAATAATAATATGAAATATCAATATCAATAAAATATTCAAATATAATTAAAAATTTCGACAAATCTTATTGAAAAAACAGTATGAAAAAAATTTTGACATTGAAAACAAAGAATAAAGGAAACTGAAAATATAGTCATCAACTGAAATTAAAAAATAAAAATAACCTGAAAAATTGAGAAAGGCATTTTCTTGGAAAAACTGTTTGAATAGACAAATTTCTTATGAAACAAATTTTTTTATAAATATTATACAAAAAAAATTCGCATGAAAAAATTATTTTCTAAAAATTTGTACATGAAATAAAATTTTATGAGAAAAATTTTTCTTACAAAAACCAGTTACTTTTTTATAAAAAATTTCAAAATCTTATTATAATTGAAATTAATAATTTGAAATATTATTATTTACTGAATACTTAGACATAAAATATTTTGCAAAATCTTATTAAAATAACAGTATTAAAAGAATACTAACATGGAAATGAAGAAGAAAAGAAATTCTGAAAATATAGTCATTAACTGAAATGAAAAAATACAAATAAGCTGAAAAATTAAGACCCTTGCGAATAGAATCCTACTGGCAGTAGGATTTTTTCGCAAGGGGAAAAGCATTTTTTTGAAAAAATTGTTTGAGTAGACAAATTTCTTCTGAAACAAATATTGTTATAAATTTTATACAAAAAAAAAAAAAAATTCGCATGAAAAAATTATTTTCTGAAAATTTGTACATGAAATAAAATTTTATGAGAAAAATTTTTCTTTTAAAAACCAGTAACGCTTATATTAAAAATTTCAAAGTCTTATATAAAGTTACAATTAATAGTATGAAATATTTTTTATTGAATCTTTAAATGTACAATATTTCGTAAATAATTATCGAAACAACAGTATCAACAGAATATTAACATTGGAAACGAAAAATGATAAGGAAACTCTGAAAATATAGTCATCAACTGAAATTGAAAAATACAAATAACCTGAAAAATTGAGAAAGGTATATTTTTGGAAAAATTGTTTGAATATAAAAATTTCTTTTGCAATTAATTTTTTTATAAATTTTGTACAGGCAAAAATTTTTATGAAACAATTATTTTCTAAAATTTTCTACAGGAAATAAAATTTGATGAGAAAGACTTTTTTTATAAATAAGTGACTTTTTAAAAACTTCAGAAAAAAATTTTTTATACAATTTCACTATTTGCAAAAATTCTTAAACAAATTTTTTTTTATAAACTTTTGTTACATAACAAACTTATAGTAAAAAAAATTATTAAAATTGAAAATTTTTCTTTATATCGACAAACTTTTTATAAAAATATCAAAGTTTATAAAAAATGTACGGATTTTCAATAGTATTATTTAAAAAAATTACAATTTCTTATTAATTACAATTACAAATTATTATACAATTACAAATTACAATTTATACAATTACAAATTACAATCTCAATTTCTTGTCTCTCTTTTTTATAAGAAAATTTGATTATATAAGAATTTTATAAGGTTGACTTTGTAAACTACAGAATTCTATTATAAATTTCGTTTTTTTTTAAAAGTATCAAAATCACTACGGCCAGTGCGCGTGTGCGCTGGAGCGAATACAAGCGACGCGCAAATATTCAAAATTTGTCAACCCATTCGCATGTAACGACTGTATAATTTTAAACATCTCCTTCCCAACTGATTCATCAAAGTTTTCTTGAACAATCTATCGTTTTATTCGTTTGGGAGTGACAAGTTTTCGTTTCAGAGAGCAACTCGCTATTTTCCCATTTGCTTTACTTTCTAGGTACCATAACACTGGGCGTATGTGGTCGCAATGAATGTTACAACTTTTTTTAGGATTACAGTGACAGAGTCGTGGCATCGAATTGTCGAAACGACCGGTGAAATTGCGTTTCGAAGTCTGACAAGTTAATAATCCATGGAACAACGAGAGTGCACGGAACTTGACGATCAATACAGGACCGTAGCCAGAAACGCTGTTATGTACCTGAAGTAAAACGTGTCATTGAATTCCCTTATAAGTTGTATGAAATATACATGGCAATTATTTGACCATGAAAAAACATGTTTTCAAGTTTTCGGATAAAGTTTTTCACTCAAAATATTTTTATTTTATTATGAATACGTACCAATGAATTTCAAAGTCATAGACAACCCAAATTCAAGTGAAAATAATAAAACCACTATTTCCATAGTAATGCGAAAAAAAGTCCACGACGAATCACCCAGACGATTTAAGATGAAATGACCTTTTTATTAACCAGTCATTTGTCATTCACAATTACAGTAGTTAGAATAAATATCCTGCTTTGTAATAATATTTCATTCCTTTCCATCTATTCACGTATGCCAGCTTATTCTTCGCTGTGCGCAGAGAAATGACTCAAGTCTGAAGGAATAACACAGAACACGAGGGCGAGAAGCGTCTGCAAAATTTAACTAAACTGCTCTTCCAGTCATAATAAACGAGAGCCGAGCGTTGAAATGTAAATTAGGAAGCGGGTCGTGGACAACTTGATACATGGACGAGATTCTAGTTTTGCTTAACAAGCACATTACCCATTTTTCCAGGATGAGAAAATTTCGCCAAGGGCAATGAAGATAAACCGGTGATTATAAATAGGTCTCGTACGAGCAGCAGCATCAAATATGCAAAACGTAAACGAATATTGTCATAATAGCTCAAGGCACTGTGACTTTTGGAAGATTCGCAGTTATGATCTCGTGAAACCCGGATATTTGCTGGAACTAATAACTTTTGAGTATTTTTTCGCACTAAACACTACTGAAAAACTCGGAAAGTAATTCAACATTGATTAATTCAAACATATACCAGATCTGGTGTATGTTTTTTCGGTTTATTCACTCTCACTCTAAGGAATTTAGAGAGCAGTTTTGTTTTATTTCGTAAACCAACAAACTGCGTAATTTCCCGTTCGATGGTTCAAGCTTGGATCCACTTCGATGCCATCTTAATCTGTTTCTCAGTTCGCAGTCTATCACCATTACCCGAGTCAATTTCGTTACATGCACTCTGAAAGTTCGGAGCGAAATCAGTGTAAGTGAGAAGGATATAATTTATACCCGAAACAAAAAAGTCTTGCTCAAGTAAATGACTACTTGGTTATAAGAAAACTTTTTAATAAATTCACACGTGGTAAGACCACTCGTTTCTACACCGAAACTTTTAATGGCCATCCCGATGAAAACCTTGAAAGTTTTTATCCGGTAAAAGTTTGCTTCTCCGTGACAGGTGCTTGAAAAGTTTACATGGAAGGATAATTCGTGTTCTGAAACGTGTCTCAGATTTTAGTTTCGCACACTAGTAAGATGAATCTCTTTAAGTCGAATTAAGGAACAGACGTAGTCCACTCGTCAGCTTATATTTCCTTAAGTTTTTTAGCAAGTACAATAATCGGACTTACCTTGGTCTGCAAGTTTTTCGGCACGTTTTCCCCGGACTTGTGAATATCTCCACGAGTTATTAATTAATACAGCTTTTTTTTACCGTATTCAAAGGAGAATTTAAGTTTTCTAAGGATGCAGTTTATGTATAAGGTGTTGAAAACTTTGAAACTCGAGTGAAGAAACAAACTTAATGGTACTCTCGTTAATCGTTTATTGCACACGTTTTTCCAATATATAATATGTACATTGTACATGCGTTTCGAACATACAACGTCTCATTGTTGCGTATTCAGTGGCTGACTTTAGTTTACGTTATCAACAACATTATTTGTTTCCAAATCGTCAAAATAACTTTGTGTAATCAAAACTGTTGGCTTACATTGTACAAAAAATAGATAAATTACACAAGTAAACTCATGACTTGATGCTCGTACAGTCTTTTCGTACAAAAGTTCTATCGAAATTCGTGGACGCTACAACAAAAGGAACTTCATGTCGAAAAACAAATAAGTAGTTATTGGTGTTCGAAATGATCTCATTTCTGTTTCTTGCCATGAGGTCCCTTTTATCCCAAAACGTTCCATGTACATCAAACAGCTACAGATTTATAAACCATATGTTTTTTTAATGACAATGAATACTTGCTTCGTCATCGTACAGATCGTTGCATGAATAAGAGTCACATGAAATAAAATGAAGAATTCAGATATCAACGGCGTTGATTCGAGTCTCGTGACAGGGCTACCTTTGCATAAGAACGGCAAAGAAATAATTTAAGAATGTTATTGCCAGACTTGTGATCATTTGTGACATTGGATGGGGAAATCCAAGTACGTTTCCTCCATTTGTAACTGTGAAAAGGGAACGATCATAGCGTAAACAAAAAAAAACTCACCAATTTATGATCTGCACCCTGAGGAAAACGGGGCATAGTCGTCTCAAGAGGAACATTTCTTAAAGCTCGATTTGAGCAGAATTCAATTATTTCGCTATTGCACAGAGAGAACTGGTTTGGTTACAGCGACCATTGATTTAGTAAAATATGGACCCACCAAAGTTTTGGGTACTACAACCAAAGATTCTGTTAGGGCAACTAATGCTCAATTTTTATGACTGATACTTGGGTTGCAATAACCAATAATTTGGTTATCATACCTAAAGTTATGGTTTTACTACCCTAAACTTTCGTGGGCTCATATTTTACTAAATCAATGGTTGCTGTAACGAAAAGTTTCTCTACTTGAAAAATTACTGCCTTCAAACAATTGTAAAGATGAAATTTGATATTTCTATTGCAAATTTGAAAATAATCGAGGAAATATGTGTCAGTCACACAACTCCAAAATTCTCATTTCGTATGTTAAAAAGCACGGAAAATTTGAAAATAGATATATTTTTTATTTATAAAAAAAGCGGGTTTTTGTTGTTGAAATATGTTTAAACATCGAAGTGTTCTTTTTTAAATATTAACAATAAAGAATAAAAACCCCAGCAAAGTCGCCATCATAGAATACGATTAAATTTCTATGAAACTTATATGAAAATTCAAATTATTCATAAGGTAGGAGCCTAACTGGTTTTTTCGTTAGTATTTGGTTAACTTGATCATTTTTTAAGCGTATTATTTATTCGTTGTATTTTACATGAAACCTAAATCACCCTAAGTAAACTGACTTGCAAGGAAAAAAAATTACGTGAAAACGATAATAAACATTGATAAAATGTCAAATAGCATTAGTTTTCTAATTGGAAAATTTATGGATGTCAGTCATTTTTTTTTTAAATATGTTAAAAATTCTACGAAATTTATGAATTGAAAAAAGTTTTCTACAAAAGTGAGATTACTCCAAACTTGACAGCGTAATCGAAAATCATGAATTTTTGAAAAAAATCGATTTTTCAGCAAAAAATGAAAAATACTTATATTTTAAAACTAATTTCTCTATTTAATCGGCAAAACCAAAAAAATTTATTTAATATATACTTCCATTTCTTTTTGAATTTTGTAGTAGGGAATTTTAATCGAAAAAAATTTTGAATCCACTTTAGACGTAAATAAAGGATTAAGAAAACATTAACCTTTTTTTTAATTTTTTTGATAAACTGAAAATTGCTGGAGATTCAGAGATTTTAAGAAAATGATATGACGTCACCTTCCACATAAAAACAATAGAAATTTATATGGATCTCGATTTTTGAAACTTTTATATCTTCTACAGTTCTTAATTAATTAATAAATGAAAAAATACGTGTCACTTTTTTTTCAGTTATCTAACGGGCGTATATAACAGAATTTTTTAATCAAGTTCCCTATTTCATAAAATTTCTTTCGCTTGCATGTGATTCACTACTAAAATAAATGAGTTATCAATTACGTTAATATTCAAATAATATTGAATTTTTCATGAAATTGGGCGTGTTTCTTTACCAACTGAATAATTTTCTTTTTTTAATAAACGTGTATTTTAAGTCGCTTTTTGATTTTCTCTTTTTGAAAAAAAAAAAAACTTACAATTAGGAAGTTGCATCAATTTTTTTTCTTGCTGATATCGTTAATTTATCAAAAAATATCAGACACGTATTTTTTCTTTTTGTCATATCTCAAAAAATGACGGAAACACATTGTTTTTAAAAGTATAAAAATGTGACGTCATTTGCATGCTCAGTACATCTATGTATATGAAATTAAAAACTCATATATACTCTAAAATAATCATTTTTCAAAGAAACAAAAAAATACGTGTCGATTTTTTTCGAAAATAATAGATACATGTGGTTAACTTCAATTTTTTTTTATGTAACTTCCCAATCGTTTGATAATTTTACACAGTTAAGGTATTACATCTAAAGATAGGCACATGCTACCGCTAATTTCAGTTCATTGCTTTATTTCCGGTCGCGGCAACACCGCAGCGTGCTGTCCTTTATTACACTAGAGTGAGAGATCATTCTGTCATGGAATACGATCAAGTACAGTGTTGCCAAGTTTGCTAATCGAGTAGGAAAACCAGATTTTTCGAAAAAATGTTACAGTGAAAATTCGTGCTCAATACCGCAAATTAAGTGTAATTCCATTTTTCAAATGTGGTGAAATTTTTAGAAAAATCTTTTGGAAAAATATGCTTCTGCCTATTTGAATACATGTTAGATTTAGGAATTTAAAAAAAAACTAGACAGTGAACCGAGCTGAAATTTTTCAGGTTCACTCAGTATGCATACAAGATTATCTGTGATTTTTTTCATAAAAATCTATCTCAGAATTTCAACTATGGACATAATACCTTAATAAATCACCAATGTTTTTGCATCATCAAGAAGAAACGCCGCTTACACGCTGCTTACGCTGCATACACAGCTGAGATTCAAATAAAAAAACCTAGTCCTCCCGTTTTCGCCAGGTCATGCACGAATTTGAGAAATCCAACTTACTATCGTTTTGAGCTGAGGCATCACCAGTTATTGAGGCGAGAAGTGGCGCGTCCTCGATGATGTCAAGGGTGGCCGAAGCGTGGTAAACGTAACCTATCGATGCGAAACAGCGAATTCGTAGCTTGCCGTTTTGGAAAAGATCGTTGGTGATTTTGAGTTGGAAATCTGAACGTGTTTTATTCCTGTCACCACTGGCAGCTGTATTTCTATATTGTACTTTGTACTCCACGTTCCTGTTATCGAGCTGTGACAAAAAAATTTTATAAATGTCAAGTTGTGTCAAAATATTACATATCCTCGCTGCTACAGTAAACAATTAAATTGTTATATAAGCAGTAACAAACACGATATTATTACTTATTTTCTCTTCAACAAAATTCATTTCAATACAAGTTGGAGTCCGTTGCATTGGGAGATATTAAATATTTTCGAGCTCAACCCGCGCTGTCTGCTCCGCGTACGTCATTTATTACTTTCGAATATTTACCATATTACTGTATTTTAGTAGAAAAATATTTCATTGCTACGTTTCTGGATAATATGTAAACCAAGAAATTGTTTGTGGATACAGAAAGGGCAACTGGAATATGTTTATTTTCAAATTCTACTCGCTTTTAAACATACGAAACGAGAATTTTGAGGTTGTGTAGCTTTGAAAAAATTTTTTAATTTTTTAATGTAACAATTTTAGTTTATTCAATTGAACCTAACCATAACCTTACAAAAAACATGAGATTGGCGCCAAGTTAAACCCTTGGAATGCGCTGAAAACTAGGCAAGTTTCACAAGCAGATCAAGTCACGTACGGAGAGACAGAAACAAGGAGCACAAGTGTAAACAATACTTACATGAAGTCCGTTTAACGTCCATGTAATGTTTGGGGCGGGTCGAGAAGCGCCGGAGGTGCAGTTTGCTCGAAGTGTCTCCCCCGCCGCCAAACGCCTTTTTTCAACCTCGATAGAGGGCTCGCTTTCGGGGACATCTGGTTATTACATGAAAACATATAACCACGAAAATTCAGCGAACAAGGGAGAGAGTTGGAGTTCATTTTGGCCCGATGCCCGCAGCACGATTGGCACTTGAGGGGAAGTGAATAGCATGACTGGCAAAGGCGATTCTACTCAAGCAAGTCTGACTACAGCTCGACTTTAACCTTGTTCACGGGTGTAGGCAGGAATTATTTTTATCGGAGGTTTTTGGAAACAAATATCTTTCATTCGTAATTTTATAATGTTTATTCTACATAATGAGAATATTTTATTAGAGTCTTTATTTATTGAAATTTTATGTAAAATATAATATTTAAAAATAACTTCTCTTCGTGATTTTATAATAACTTAAATATCTGCTCCATCAATGTAAACATAACCGATTTCTTCTTTTTTTTCTCTTATTTAGTAATTGCATCAGTCACAATAATTTATTCATCACGTCAATGCGATTCGTCATAATCAATTGAAATATAATTCCAAACTAAACATAAAATAGTGTAAAATAGTAAAATAGTGTAAAATAGTTAAAACATGAACTAAACATAAAATATAACATAAAATAGTAGAACTGGTTTGGATTTATGTTTTATTTGATTATGACGAATCGCATTAACGTGATGAAGAAATTATTGTGACTGTTCCAATAAACGAATCACAGAAAAAAAGAAGAAATCGAGGATGTTTCCTATATTCATTTATCTTAAATATGATGTTTTCCAAAGAAGGCTACAATTTAGCCGAAAACTTGAAATAAAAAATAGAGAAATAAGAGGAATTTGAGTTTTTTTTTTACTCTAACGGCTCCAAAGATCGTTCAAAGACTGATTTTATAATGTTTTATATAAAATGAAAAGTGGTTGTGATTATAAGAAAATGTTTGATGAATTCAATTTTAATTCCTTGTCTGCTAGTAAAATATTTGCGGAAATCCTGTTTTTATTTATACATTAGTTTAGGGTTTTTTGAAAAAATACCTTTTCTTCGTGATTTTATGTTTATCACACATAATAAAAATATTTCATTAAAGTTTGAATTAAATTAAATTTTTTATAAAATAAAAGAAATAAAAATAATTTCTCTTCAAGATGGTACCCGGTCACTTTCCCGAAAGCAGTTTCCCGACAGACGATTTTCCCAACGACCTTTTTCTCGACAAACACTTTTCCCGACAACGATTTTCCCGACACACTTTTCCCGACAAACAATTTACCCGAGAACATTTTTCCCGACACTTCTTTTCTATTCTTTTATATGAATATACCGGTATTGGGTAAGTTTTTCAACAAAATTTTCGAAAGTTATAATTTTTTTCCTTAATGAACTTTTTTTCTAATTTTTCAATTTTTTTACTGCAACAAAATTTTTGAACTAATAACCGTTGGAAAAAAAGATGTTAGAAAATATTTTTCAGAAAAAGTGTGCCATAATCAAAAATATACGAATTATTCATATTTTGTTGTTCGAGAAATAATAATAAAAGAGTAAAAAAATTTATTTTTAATTCTGAATCGGTTTCTTTTTGTTTTTGAAATTTATGTTACTTTTTAGAAGTTCCCAGGCGACGATTGTTTATTATTCCTGGCCAATTTCATTTTGAAACTTGACAGTTTGATTTTTTGATTTCATTTTTTTGAGAGTGACTTTTTGTGACCGTTTTTTA
>JAPYZL010007651.1:0-12712 GCA_030522825.1 Platygaster orseoliae | reverse complement strand
CTGACTGGACATTCAAAATGGCCGAAATTGTCAACATAAGTGAGGGTCATGAGTACCAACATATCGCCACCAAAAGATCAAAAATCGAACATACGTAGACCGCGAAAATTCAAAATTCGCGATACTTTTTGAACAAACCTCGTACTCCGCTAACAATATGCGGACTGGTATTTGATATATTTTCAAAGCACTTATACCATGATCAAATAATATCGTTTTTTCAACAAGTGCACTCGAAACGCGAGATTTTAGGCCCGTTTACGTACGCTTAAAGTAACCAATTGCAGTTCGACGACGCGAAGTGGCAACTGCGCATGCGCAGTACGGATTCGCCCTAGGGCAAAAAGTACCTATATTTTGGCCCGGCGGACCAACATTGCAATCACATAGAGAATCATCTAAGCAGTTACGCGTAAATATTGATTTATGTTTGAAAAGAGATAACTCGATGTATAAGATATATTGATATAAATGCTGAGTCGAATATAACCGACTGATTTCATTTCGGTTTGATCAGGTGTTACATGTCGACATTTTATATTGACTCGAAATTCACGTATAATGTTCCTAAAACCCTTTCATTGCCCAGGCAGAAAATTATCAGGGAAAATCTATAAATTAGCGTGGCCCTAGCTAGATCAGCCACTATAAAGGAAACTCTGAATTGATGCTAGACGGGCGCTAGTTACTAAAATCTAGAATTCGTCAAACCTTTCCTGGCAGTATATTGGCCCTCTACAGGACTGCCTATGTAGTGGCGCTGTCACGAATTATCTAGAAATCCCCAAGCTAGCTCTTACTTGATGTAGCCTAAATAGAAAATTATGTTAAGGCCCTATCTAGGCCTTTATTAGGATTGCCACTATACTAGGTTTTCCACTTATTATCTAGACAGGGCCAATCTAGATTTTACTAGACTTAACCTAAATAGAAATTTCTATCAAGGGGTCATCTTGGCATTCATTAGAATCACCACTGTACTAGAGTTTCCAATTAAAATTTAGACAGGCCGCTTATCGATTTGACTATTCGAAGCCTGTATACGGAATTTTATAATTTTGGCCGCCTGTATTCAAGTTAGACATTTGGAAATTATTACAGATGAACATGTAAAGTGCTAATCTGTCTTATAATTTTATAATTTTAATTAGAAATTCAAAAGACAAGGATAATATATGATTTCATTGCTCAGTTTATCAACGAAGAAAAGTTTCGTGAGATTAGAAGACGCCCCGCATAGCTCAAGTGTAGAGCACTCGACCGGAGATCCAGAGGTTGCGGTTTCGAACCCGCTGTGGAGCAGATTTTTTTCTCACGAAATAAAGGCGAGTTGTAATTTAATATCATTAAAAAATCATTACAAAAGAGTGCGGGATGACTTTGTTCACACGAAAAATGATACCTTAGTTAGTTTCCACTGTTTTTTTTACCTGAAAGAAACGCGACTATTGAGGGTCTGGTTTGGCAAATTTATCAAGGGCCTAGCTAGAAATCTCTAGCAAGGCCCAAGTGTTCCAAAACCTTAACAAACGAGGAAGGGCGCTAGCTAGGCAATACTTGAAAGGCCCACGATTTAATCAGGACAAACCTAGCTGGGGCCATTATAATTCAAGTCGAAATTTCTGCCTGGGTGGAATCGTGTTTTTTGTTTTTGGGAAAAAAATTTATTTCGTGACTTATGTTAATTTTCGTGCGAGGTGTCAAAACTGATTTTTCAGGTTAGCTGATGTAAAAATTTGTTCAAATCGGTACAACTTAATGAAATATGAAGCGATTTTGATAATTCTTGTATCAAAATATTCGAAAAAGTTTGAACTTTACGGTAAATACAATGTTCCGGAGATTTACTCTGCAGTTTAAGTGTTATTTATAAAACATAGTAAGTGCAAAATTTTTGTAAATTAAAATTCTCGAAATGTGTTTTGTTTTTGTGCTAAATTTTTTTTCTATGAAAGTAGAATGTTTGATCTCCATTGGAGCAAAATTTGGAATAGCGAAAACTTTTCTATTTAAAGTTACGATTTTTTTACAAAAAATCGATTCTGCAACATCGACTGTACTATCATAGACTTATTTCTTATTAAATAATAATCTTTTTATGATTCAAGGTTTTTTTTTGTTAGGAGGTTATTTTATACAATGTCAAATGAAAAAATCGATCATTTTCGATTCTACAGAAATTTGAAACTACGCATAATATTTGACGGCGTGGATGCAAGAATCGCGAGCGAGCGCTCAAAACCGGTAGAAGTATTGCCCGAGTCGAAGGAGTGGAGATAAAACATTAACTTCCTAAAATCAGATTTTCGAAAACAGAAAAATATCGGGATCGAAAAACTACGTAGATATCACTCAAAAAATGTTTTTTGTATTATTGCTCGTCTTTATGAAAAAAAAAGGAATAAGATTTATTTTAATTAAAAAACTGGGTTTTTCAACCGTGTCCAAATTCATAAAAGATACGACGAGTTGAATTTAAAAGTGCTCAGCGCTGGTAGTGTTTTCTACCCCATTCTTCTAAAAAAGACATGTAAATCTCGTCAAGCGCCGAGAGCTTTTGACTCGTCGAATCTTTTATAAATTGAAAATTATGAATTCAGCAACATACCGATAAATGAAAAAATTCCTCTAACATTTTTCAATATTACTTTGAGTACATATTTTTTGTGGTTAATTTACAACGTTAAATATTGGCCACCAAAGCTCGAAAAACAGGGTATTTTATTCGGATTAAGATATCATAAACAATTATGATGTTAAAAAAATTTACAATCACATTAACAGAAGCAGAAAAAATCTTCTACATTTTCGAAAAATAAATTAGTCGATTATCTCAAAACTTGGCAACACGATCGCGGTTTAATTCTTGAAAAACGCGGTTTTTCAATGAAAAACTTTCTTTGTTTGAAAAATACTTTCTTTTTTTCACATAAAAACTAGCAACAATACCAAAACCCCATCTTGAGTAATCTATCTAGTTTTTCATTCCCGATATTTTCATGCTATTAAAAATATGATTTTTCAAAGAAATGTTTTATCCCCGCTTTTTAGACTCGGGCATACTTCTACCGGTTTCAAGCGCTCACCCGGTTCTTACATCCGATCCGTCAAATGCATGATTTACCGGAATCCCCGTGCCAAAAAGAAATTCAAAACTTCTTTTTAAATTTAAAATCGAAAAATCCTATGCCACTTTTTTCAAAACTTAAAATCAAGAAAGTTATTCAAGTTTAAAATTAAAACAATGAATGCCCTTTTTTGACAAGTAAGAATAAAAACCGACGACCAAATTCTACCCAAATTATCTTCATATTTTTCTGAGTCGAAAAGTTCTTTACTACTTTTCACAAAACTCAAAAAGGAAAAAGATATTAGAGTTGGAAATCTGAAAAATCTGAGTAGTTGAAACTTTTAACTCGAGTACTTTTTTTGATTTCGAATTTTGCGAAAAGTGGCAAAGGACTTTTCGACCCAGAAACATATGAAGAAAATTTAAGTAAATTTATGTGTTTATTGTTTTTTTTCCACTTGTCTAGGAAGCACATTTATTGTTTAAATTTCACACTCGAATAAGTTTTTCATTTTGAGTTTGATAAAAAGTAGCAAATGACTTGACGACTCGAAATTCAAAAAGAAATATTGGATTTTTTTAGCACAGGGATTTTGGTACACCCTGTATTATTTGTAAGTTTAGATTTGAAATAGAATACAAAATGATCGATTTTTCCATTTGACATTGTATAAAATCACTTTCTAACGAAAAAAAAACCTATAATCATAAAAAGATTATTATCCAATAAGAAATAAGTCTATGATAGTACATACAGTCGATGTTGCAGAATCGATTTTTTGTAAAAAAAAATTGGAACTTGAAATAAAAAAATTTTCGCTAATCCAAATTTTGCTCCAATGTAGATCAAACATTCTACTTTCATAGAAAAAAAGTTTAGCACGAAAAAAAACGCATTTCGAGAAATTTAATTTACAAAAAATTTTGCACTTACTATGTTTTATAAATAACACTTAAACTGCAGAGTAAATCTCCGGGACATTGTATTCACCGTAAATTCCAAACTTTTTCGAATATTTTGATACAAGAATTATCAAAATCGCTTCATATTTCATTAGGTTGTACGGATTTGAACAAATTTTTACATCAGCTAACCTGAAAAATCAGTTTTGACACCTCACACGAAAATTAACATAAGTAACGAAATAAATTTTTTTCCCTAAAAACAAAAAACACGTGTCCTATGAAAGGGTTTTAGGAACATTAGATATACGTGAATTTTTAGTCAATATAAAATGTCGACCTGTAAAACCCAATCGAACCGAAATGGAATTAGTCAACCACGTGTTTCGGCACCCGACCATTTTAGCATACTCAAACGGGCCTATCATAACTCTTGTTCGAGTACACTTGTTGAAAAAAATAGTATATGCAACACAGACCAAAAATGGCCTTTGAGGCCTCTTGGTATCGGCCCTCGCTTCGCTCGGGACCGATAACTTCAGCAGCCTCACATCAGCCACTTTTGGTCCTAGTTGCACAATGTACTATTTTTCTCTAGAGCGGAAACCGAACTCCTCTACCAGTAGCTCACAACCCAAAAGTAGGATTTAGAATAGAAAATACTTCAATATCGCATACCGGTCGTTACATTTGCGAAGCCCAATTATGCCGATCAACGCGATCAAATTGTTATAGATCTCCACGTCCTAAGCAAGTATAATAGTAACATATATAAAAAAAAATTTTTTTTAAGCACAAACTTATATATTTTAGCGCTGAGAGAACTATCCTCAACTATTCATAACAAAACGGTGCATCACATAACAAATGGTCGTAACGTAGCAATCAACTGCTCGATAGAAGGAAAAGTAAATGAAAATTTCAAGATAACGTGGAGAAAACAATGTTCATATTGTTCATTGACATTCGTACTCGATGATTACATTAAAAACAAAGGTAAATCACATGTGAGGGAAAAAAATTAGACTATTTATCAAAATATGTGACCCGACGGAAAGAAAGGGACCTTAGGGCGAAAAAATCGATTTCCGGATTAATTCACTTTCCGATAGTTTTGGAATTGCTCTTTTCAATGGAAAAAACAAAAAATATCTAGGAAATTTACTTTTTCCACAATAGAGCGACGCGCGCCTTCCATTCCCATGTTTAACGTTACTCGCATTAACTTCAAACGCTCGCCGTGAAAAATTTTTTCAAGCTCCCTAAGGTCCCTTTCTTCCCGTCGGGTCACATGCATCCAATGCCAAGTAGAAAAACTACATTCAGAATTGTTCAAGAATTCTAAAAAAAAAAAAAAAATTTTAATTAAATCATTTGTTAACTTCGTTTTCAGTTATGTAAGGAATTTGATATACTTTTCCATGAAATATGCAAATATGTAATTTAAATTATTGTATTTTTTCAGTAGTAGGAATGTATGATTTAATTTATTAATGTTATAAATGTTCTTTAAAAAAGACCGTAAACTATGTATAGGAAATTTGAGTATAAAATACAAAAGTTTGCATAAAAATTGCAAAGCGATAAATGAACTCGTTAATTTCTAAACATATGGGATACGATAAAACTTGCTTATCTTAATGAAAATTCGCTTTGCGATCTTCTTTTTTCAACAACGCTGCTTTTCACGATAAAACACGTTCACAATGCAAACAATGTGACGACTTTCGACTGTGTGTCAAGATTTTGAAATTTGATGACCTCCCTACCAACAATGACGATGTCGTCATTGCTATCGTCACGACGTGTCGTCAGTTCATTTTCAGGATATAACTTAAAATTTCCATTCTGGCAAATTCTTCCGACCTAGTATCACTGAGAAATGAAAATGGCTTATCGAATTTGGACGAAAAAAGCCCTTAACATTATTTTTAATCTGACGAATCGTCATGACGGTAGACACTTAGAAAAATAATCATCTCGTCATGAGTCTCGTCATAGTCATGAGTCTCGTCATACTATCGTCATGACGATATCGTCTGACGACATACTGATGATATCGTTGACGACACACTGATGATATCGTTGACGATATCAGCAGAGGCATCATCATTTTATTCTAAATATTATAAAGATTTAAGGTAGTACTGTCGCGGTGGAAATAACAATGCGATTTTTTCAAACTTTGCAATAATATGGGATGTAACCAAAAAAAAAAGAAAAAAAATCATGCAAAATGAGATTTACCTTTTCATTTTCATTTCAGACATACGCGTTCAGTAGAGTAATGGTTAGGTAGCTAGGTTAGTAATAGATAGGGTGTAGGTTCAACTTCTGGTTAGGACAATATGCACGGTAACAGGTTCGCATTTTTCAGTGACGTAGTTTATTCTACATACATAAAATGTATTATTTATACATTCAAAAAATTTTTTTTCATCAAAATAATTTTTCTAATAATTGTTAGTAAAGAATCAATCCACGTTTTCAGGATTAAACTATATTATAATTAATCGAACTTTTACGGGTTCAAGTGGATGAAAAATTTCTATCCATTTCAATACGCAAAATCTGGAACAAGAATCTGAATTCTCATTGATAGAAAAAATTAATCCATTTCAAAATTAATCCATTTCAATCCACGGCCGCTTGAAGGGGACGATGTCGTCTGACGACATACTGACGATATCGTCGACGATAAGAATGACGTGTCGTAAAGAGACGAATGACGAGTCTCGTCATTTATATCGTTTTTCATATCGTTATTGTTGGTACGGCCTAATTATATTAATAGATTATCAGCCTGCTGAAGTAAAAGAGAAAATGATTGCGAGATTTCGTATGAGAGCACGTTTAAAGTGATTTTAGAGTTTTGACTCAACTTACTATGTACAGTGTCGCTCTTGAAATTTCAGTCAGGTCAGATTTTACCTGCATGGGTAAATGAGTAAATTTGAAACGGCTGAAATTTCAAGAGTGACACTCTGTATATTCTGGGAAAAACCAGAATTACATACATATTTGTGCATAAGATAACAAACGTTTTAATTGTGTAAACGGTGATTTTTTCCTATTTTACAGACATTCGAAATGAGAATAATGAAGGATGAAGTAACTTGGAATCGGGCTGATCATTATGTTACCGCGATAAATATGATGACTGTTGATGTCACAATTGATTGGTATTTCTCGACACTCATCAAATTTCTAGCTGCTTCATGTTTATTCGCTTTTCAAGAAATAGCCTGGAATAATTTTGTTGTTGTTGAATTTTATGCTTCTTTTAACGTTCTTCAGTTATTTTGAATTTCTGTTTTGATGGACTTGGTTTTTTACTTATACCTGTTTACGAACTTGTTTTGGTACCTCATTCATTTTCTGACTTTCAAATGTTCTTAAATTATAAATTGAAACAGTTGCATTACTTTTTGAAACTTGCAAAGCGTTTTACTATTAAAAAATATAATATCTTTAAATCGAAATCATCCCTTACAATATTTTCGGCAAATCATCGGTCAGGACAAATTTATATTAACATCAGTCTGTCTTGGAAAGGAGCTTATAACATATATGTAAAATTACATCCATAATTTAGAACGTCAAGCTCCTGAAAATTCTGGTTTATAAAACTAAACTCAAATTTTTTTTCTTAAAAGTTATTCCAGTGTTAATTATTTACAAGGTCATGAAAAATAAGGAAATTTCAATCCATACTTTTGTGTTTCATCAGAATATTTATTAATTACAGAATCATACATACAATATTAAATTTTTTCATAAAAATTTCATCAAGTAACTGTTGCAAAAACTTATTTTCCAAGCAAAGTTTATTGTTTGGACAGAAAAGAAGCAATCGATTCGGAAACCTTATTGATTGGTAGTTCACCGTCTATGTTTTTATAAATAAATTTTTCCGCGTAATAATTAGCTAGTGGCTGAGTAAGAGCGTGGTAGTGTTCGAGACGTGTTCTCAAAATTTCTTCATTGTTGTCGGATCGCCTTACTAGAGGTTAATCGGTGATCTGTAAAACGAATCTGGTTTCAGCAAGAACGTTTCCCAACAACTTTATCATAGAAAAAAATGTTAGGATTTTAGTGTTAGTCAAATTGACAATACTTACATCGTCGGTCATCGGAACTTTGGATGGCTTGCGAGCTATTTTATCATAAACTCTTGATCATTTCTATTTAAAAGGATTCTGAGTATTGTAGATATTGGACAAAAATTGTAAATATTTACTGCAAGTTTATTTTATTTGTATATAGTGAAATTTCTAAAAGTATATGAAATGCGTGAAAATCTGGAAATGTTTTATCGGTGCTACTCGAACAATAAATACTCAAAATAACTTGGTCTACTATTTATTGAAAAAAATTCCTCGATCGGTTTCTATCAGTACAATATCATAATTCTACGTAATTGAAAAATTTGTGACCCATAAAATCATGAAAAGTTTATGCATCATGCAAAAATTGTAATTTAGAAAGTATTTATTACAAATAAAGATTAACAAAATATATTGACGACAAAAAATATATATATATATTTACGTCAAGTAAACTTTTTCATTTGCATATTTTAACTGTGATGTTTCGGAATGTCGTCAACCTAATCGAATCGCATTAAAATTCCACTGTAATGAAGTTCATTCTGCTACTAAAACTCCCGAAAGTACGTGCAATGCGTACAAATCTGAAAATTTAGTTTTTGGTGAAACTCGAACAAAAAATCATCATAAGCAAGAGCATGCTACTGTACTCGAACCGTCGATGCGATCACTGTTTCAGACAGTATAGCTATTTGACACTGATGGCTGACCATTACCGGTTCGTTCTACTGAACAACGTTTCGGGTACTTTTTGTATACTTAAGGCAAGGGGATCGCTGTTAAGGTGCGAGAAAGATGCAGAGAATAAAAAGCGCGTCAGAGGAAGGGAGACGCAAAGGTGAAAGTGAGACGCTTTCGATTTGAGGAAAGATAAAGCCAGAGAGATGAATCCCGCTGGAAATGGCATCTACACATTTCTAACAATCGTGAGTGCGTTTGAAGTATGTTTTTTAGCTCAAGTCTGATATTAAGGTTTTGTTCATGATTTCAGATTCAAATGGATCCGGTATTAAATATGGATTTTTAACACAAAATCGAGTTAATGAGTGACATAGAATCAAATCATTGATATAAAATTTGATGGACAAGTCACATCACTCGATGAAATTTGTAGAAACAAATACATACGATCAATATTTAAATGAAACGAAATTGTAATCGTCATGGAAATCGGGGATAATTTGATGAGTTTGGAAAACAAGGGTATCAGGAAAATGTACTGTATATTTACAAATAAATTGATAATCCTACCAATGAAGCTTTCAATCTAGCAGATATAGAGTTTTAACAGAAAAAATGTATTGTTTTTGAGAATATGCCAAATAAAATTTGCAACCCTCATGATAAGTTTGCTAATAGACATTTACACTGAAAAAATTTTATGGCAAAAATTACCAAAGATTCAGGAATTGCTGGACAATGGTGAAATTTCGTCACTTATTCCCAAAAAATATAGTAATTTTTACCACATTTTGGGTAAGAAATCCTAAAATATGGTAGAAATGACAATATTTTTTAGGAAAAAGTGACAAAATTTCACCATTGTCCAACGATTCCTGAATTGTTTGGTAATTTTTGCCAAAAAATTTTTTCCGTGTACGTCAGAGAAATAGGAAAAGTTTTCGAAGTTGATGAAAAAATTATGAATTTGGCCTCATAGTCAAGATGCGTTAAATTTATCCGATCATCATAATTATGAATTGATTAAACGACTCTCATTTTTAAGAGTTTTTTTAAAAAATAGTTCATGCACATTTTTTGGCATGCAAATGTTCCTTAGTCTAAAAAATAATCATCATTGAACAATAAATTCAAATAATGAAAAATGTATTTGAAAACAATAAAAAAACATTTAGAAAATTTTTCAAACAAAAAAGTTCTATTTTGGGTAAAAAATACAGTGATACCTGTATTTCACTTACAACACATTTTCGCAATTTTGTTTTCCTATACACGGTCATAGAGTAAATATGCAAGCAACAATTAGTTTGAGAAAAATTGTTTTGAAAGTGCATTATAGAAAATTAGATTAAACGCGGATACCATGTATTTGAAATTTCAGTAAAAAAAATCTAAGAAACTCATAAATAATTTTATTCATCGTGATAGTTACATGATGAATATCTGTAATTAGCAAACAACGTATTTTTTATGAATATCCCAATTGCAGATGTGAGAATGTGTTATATAATCATGTTAGAATATATAAAACAAAGTAGAATATATTGTATTTATAATATTATACTTATGATAAACTTGTTAAATATAATTTTTTATAATATATTTCATCTTCTCTTTTTTTGTTTCTAATTTTCATATTATTAATTTGTATTATAGTTATCTTGATATTATGAGGTTAATTCAGTCAATAACTATATACGTGAAAATGTTTGAAAATCCAACGTAACGAGAGTGAAATCAAATGAAAAAAAAAACTTTTAGCCTACATTCAAGTCTCTATATTAAAAACTCATGTTTTTTTGACAGCAAAAGCTATCGAATCGTTTAAACTTGTAATATGTATATTGATTTTCATTCTTGAATCTAGAAAAGTATTTCTTGTGTTCGATGTATCAAGATCAGATAACAGAAATGAACTCAACTTCACGAACTCGGTATTTTTTCAAATTAGGTTCAATCGTAAACTTCAAATTTCTAAATTGAAATAATTGTATTAACCACAATACATCGAACTTCGAAAAAAATAGTGCAATTTCGAAACTAAAAAAATTGCGTTATTATTAAATTAGAAACATGTATCGTGAAAAATTAATAAAATCCATACTTAACAATGAAATATAGCAGTGAAGATTTACGAGTACTTTGATGAAGGTTTTTTTTCACTTCTAATTTTTTATTATTATTATTGAGACTAGAAAAATTACACGAAATATTCATGAAAATATTTTTTCTTCGAACTCTTCTCTTCTAGTTCAGGAAATAATATGTTACAAAATCTGTATTTTTTTTTAATTTTGTCCAGTCATCAACTTGAAATTTTTAAATAGAAATTTCTTTATTACATTATTTAAGATGTTGAAACATTCTACATGAAAATAAGGGAACAAAAAATCAGTGCGATTCATTAAAGATGGAAATATTATTGTTAGCATTAATAGGTCTAGAATTTCAGTAAATAATGCTAGGTTGAAACTGAAAAACATTTTATTATGGAAAAATACCCTTGAAATGAAATGTTGGGCAAATGGCATTCAAAAAGTGAAAATTCAAAATGACGCGGATTAATCACTGTCGGACTCGTCGGTCATCTCAGCTTCAGTTTCCGAATCATCATCTCATTCCTTCTTTGACTTTTCATTTGCCTGAAAAATACAACAAATTGAAACTCATGTCACTGAAAAAAGCACCGTAGAAGACTTTTCTATTCATGTAATTAAAAAAACAACACACTTTTCAAAAGAAAAGTAAACAATCACAATACACAAAATTTATATTGTCCACTTCTAAAATTATCAGCAATTTAGAACATTTTCAGTTATTCAATTTTTTCAAAACTTAAAGATTTTTAACATAATAAAAACTTTCCAAAGATCAAAATTAGATTAAAATAACAGACATAAAAATCTTTGTACAAATAGCTATTCGAGAAAGGTTTCATACTTTTAAGGCAGAATCATCATCACTACTATCATCGTCGCTGATATATTCCTTGCTTTTGAAAGAATCTCTCGACTTGGATATGAATGGGCCATCTTTTTTCTTTTCAGAGCCCTTTTCATTTTTAGAGGGTTCGGCTTTGGCCTCCCATTCTTTCATCGCAGCTTAATAGTCCTTTTTCGTCTGTGTCGCTTTCGCCTCCCACTCCTGCAAACATATTTTCATCAATTACTATAATTTTAAATTCAATCAGTTGCCAATTTTCCAAATTTCACGCGACACTCACCGACTTGTCGTCCAACTTCTTCCATAACTTTTCGACTTTTTTCATAATTTTCGTGGCGCTAGTGCCAGGATTCTCTTTCTTGATGTTCTCGCGATTCGCTTGCGAACAAAGCATGTACGAGGTCGCAGCTTTTTTCGGTTTTCCCTCTTCCTTTTCCTTCTTCTTGCCCTGTTTGCGTGGCTTCTCTGACTGCAATCGAAAACATTTAAGGGGATGCGAGCGCCACCGGTTTTCCAGCGAGTGCGAGAGAGATGGGTAGAATGGGAACCACGCCAGAGCGAGAGAGAAGCACGATCCCAGCGCTCGCTTCCCCTTAAGGCAACCATTTCGAGACGGAAACAGAACATACAGATTAGATTAGATTAGATTGATAATATCATGAGTCCCCTCAGAAGAGGAGCGCTCCCTGCTCGTACAACAGGTATGCGTTACTTAGGCCTGCTGGCCCACTGCGATCCCCAATAATCATCGCTAACATGGTCCGCGCCTAATCGGGTGCGTATATCGGTCCGGAAAGCTATCCGTCCGGAATCCAAGATGGCCGAAGATAGCAGTCCCCAAGATTAAAATTTCTGTGAACACTTTTGTCTTGTACTGTATGCGAATATACCGGCAGGTACAGCCCTCTGTAATCGACCGACAGCGGCAGTCAGTGGTCGGCCGACCTTCGTAGAACGTGGGGCTGTTGCAAGTGATGCTGGCTGTTACCGCGAATTATTGACGATT
>JAPYZL010007627.1:0-31100 GCA_030522825.1 Platygaster orseoliae | reverse complement strand
ATTTATTTGCCTTTGAAAGGTGTAATTTGACAGGTGGGCACCACTTTTGTGATGGCTGAGAATCCGTGGGCACACACACGGTGGCCGTAATACACGGATGTTGGATACATCTAGGCCGATAAGTGCAGCCCTCTGCATTCTATTGTCAGTGGCTTTAACAGCGTCCGTGTATTACGGCCACCGTTTGTGCCCACGGATTCTCAGCCATCACAAAAGTGGTGCCCAACCTGTCAAATTACACCTTTCAAAGGCAAATAAATTAATTACAAAACGCCCCTTAATGGGTTCGATACTGTAAAATAATGTGCGCAAAATGAACATTGAGTATATTTTCTTAATATTTTGTCGTTTTTTTACACTTGAAAGTATTCAAAATGTGATTTGTACTAATATATTTAAAATTCAGTTTATTCGATTTCTACGAAAAAAAAAAATAGTTCATTGCAACATTAAAATGCAACATTTTCATTCTACATGTCTTGACTCGTCAATTTTTGCTTTAAAAACTCAGGCTCAGATTTCAGTCCACGGCTGTCCACGGCTGTCCATGGAACTCCATGGAACTCCATGGACTGAGGGACCGCGAGGAGCAAATCCTGCATTTCAAGCGTTATAACGACCAAAAACGACCGTTAAAAAAATGGCGGCGCGTCTTGCTGCCCGCGATGCGAAATATGCCGCCAGTTTCATGGGGGATGCAAAAATAATCTTAGTTTGTTGCCTCGGGATCATAATTTTGATTTAATACTGCGTCCAATTTGGATGCACTCGATTCCTTGATTCATTTATCGCACTTATTCTGTCACGACCGAGACCGATTGCGAAAAATTGCGAATCCCGCATCGCAAACGTTATAACGGCCGAAAACGACCATTCAAAAAAATGGCGGCGCGTTTCGCTGCCCGCTACGCGAAATTTTCGCCAATTCCAATGGGGGATGCAAAAAAATCTTTAATTCTAAAAAGTAGCACGCACTAAAAGTTTGTTAAATCTAACCGTTTGTTGCCTCGGAGTCATAATTTTGATTTAGCACTGCTCCCAATTGGGATGCACTCGTTTCACTTGATTCTTTCAGATTCTTTTCTGTTCTTTTCTCTAACTTATTTTGTCACGACGGTCACGACCGATTGCGAAAAAAATTGCGAATCCCGCATCACAAACGTTATAACGGCTGAAAACGACCGTTAAAAAAAATTGCGGCCAGCAATTTTCAAATTTAGAAAATCAGAAGAATTATTAATCATCGATCGATTTCGATTGTAATTGCAGTTTATTCTGAATTATGGAGTTCTGAAGGGTTGAAAATATTAAGGAACATAATGTGATGAAAAACTCAATTATACGCTACTAGACTAACTTGAATTTGAAATTTTAATCCAAATATCGAATTTTTTTCGTATTCACTCAATTGGCATCCTCATTAAAATTTCATCATTAATGAAATTTTCAGTAGAATTTTTCGATAAATTCGAGGCACTAAAGTAAACGTTATTCATTAACTTCATCTCGCGAAATTTCACATAAAAAATGAAAATCAATAGGGTTAATTTCGATTAAAATTTCGCGAGAATAGTTTTTTTGTGAATAAAATCAATAATAACGAATTTTTATCGAAATTTTGGCGTCTGATCAGATTTTTAGAAAAAGTCACCTGCTATATTCAGAAATATACGTTCATTTAATTTGAAAACCCCGCGAAAATATCACTCACAATATCACAAACACTCACAACCATTGTAAATTATTGCATGTATATATATATAAATATATATATATGTATTTACGTATGTTGGATATGTATGTTGTGAATGGTTGATACAGTCATAACAATCATAACATTAAAATTGTAGATAAAAAACACTATTGCTTGTGATCTCGGTACACGTACAGTAACATGCCAAACAAGTACAAATGCGTGACCAACGACGTAGCAAGGTTTTTTCCTTCCTTGTCGCACAGCACCTTTCACGCTTAGAGGTGCTGTGCGACAAGGAAGGAAAAAACCTTGCTACGTCCTTGAGTGCGTCAATCGGATTGTGCAAGCTTGGTAATAATTGCGTACACGTGAGTTACTGCAAAAAATTGCTGGGGAATTTTAGGCGACGTTGAAGTTCTGTCAGTGAACTGGAGAATCGTGGAGCATTTCAGCGTTGGTAAACATCAGTTTCCGCGACGATAGAACGCGCCAGATGAAAATATAAACATTCGAAGAGCCAGGAAAAGTTATTCGAAAATCTAGCAATGTCGAATTTCATAGACGGCATTTCATGGAACCCTACGAGGGAAAAGGGAGCCGTAAAAGCTCTTTTAACGGGTCAGTTTTTTTATTTCAACGGCTTATTTAAATTAATTTTGAGATAGTGAACTGTCAGAGATAACGCACAGGATTTACTTAAAAAACGATTCCGGAGTACTTTGTTCGAAAGATAAGATTTTCGCAGTTTTATATTAATTCAATTTATTGGAAGTATTATTTATTTATGAATAATTGTATTTGTGAAAAAAATGCGTTTTCGAAATTGTAAAATTCAAATTTTACTCCTGCAATTTATTATGAATGAACTTTTTTTTTATAAAAAAGTGCATCTAAGAAATATCAGAAAAAAATAAGTGAAAATTCTTACATCGACGGATACCTTAAAAATAATTAACAGGAGGGATGGAAAAAATGTTAATATTTTTTTATATCTTCAATGAAAATTATGTCATTCTTGATAAATTTTTGTTAATTCAGTATTGTTTAGAAAAAATATTGTATTATGCATTAAATATACTAGTGTCATGATTGCAAATTTTTGATGATGAAATTATTCAAAAATCTTTCAATCTGTACAGCATAAATGAAAAAATTCAAGAATGCAAATATATTGGGGTCATTTCATGGGAGATTTACAGTCAACATTTTTTTTGTGTTTTCAGATCGAAAATAATCGACACGTATTTTTTTTTTTTTTCAATGTGATACTTGAAAATTTCGAAATATGATTTTTTGAAGTTTTTTAGTCTGTATAAAAACTTTTTTTTAATGACAAACTGTTAAAACAGTTTTAAAAATGAAATGTTCCCTTTGCACCTTAATTGTGCCTAGGCGTACAAGCTTTCAAAAAAAATATAGCACACCTACCATTGTTTTTTTTTACAGCAATATAGTGCATTGTTATAAACAAATTCATTTTTTCCAAACTTGGAACTATTTTTTTTTCGATTTTTTTTTGATAAATTTTTTTAAAATGTTTATCAATATGCATGCAAAATTTTGGAGTGGAGAAATGAAAATTTTAGGTGTAATGAATTTTCTAAATCTGCCCCACGCGTTACAGCGAGCGAGTTACTGCGCGTATTTTGACAACAGGTAATGGTGTACAGAGTAAGTTCACTTATGGACAGTGTTTATGTTAAAATTTTTATTTGTTCATGTTAACACTTGAATTTTACAACTCGGCCTTATTCTTTATTGTTTATAACTATAATTTGTTTTTTTTTTTCAATTATTTTACAATACAAGTATCAAAAAACTTCATTTTATCAATCATTTTCATCATCATATCAGCAAAAAATCTTCTTTCAAAAATATGTCAATAATTTACAGGTGCACAAAAGATTATGAAGAATCAGAAAACTTTCTCAAAAGTCGTTTTGAAAAATGCAAAACGATCGCTGGCACGCACAGCTTGCATTCAATTGAGCCAGGTAACAACTTCAATTTGAAAGTGAGAACATTCTCTTCTTCCTCTGATTTCAAAATTGTCAGCCTTTACAAAAATGAAAAATCAGGAAACAAACGCCCAATCAAAGGAAAATGATTGACAAGTGAAGGTGTTTTATACTTGTATTGTAAAATAATTAAAAAAAAATTATAATTATAAACAATAAAAAACAAGGCCAAGTTGTAAAATTCAAGTGTTAACATGAACAAATAAAAATTTTGAGATAAACACTGCCCATAAGTGAATTGATTCTGTACACCATTACCTGCTGTCAAAATGTCCGCAGTAACTCGCTCGCTACAACATGCAGGGCAGATTAAAAAAATTCGTTACACCTACAATTTTTATTTCTCCACTCAAAAATTTTGCATGCATATTGATAAACATTTTTAAAAGATTTATCGAAAAAAAAAGTTCCAAGTTCGGAAAAAATGAATTTGTTTATAACAATGCACTATTTAAAAAATAAACAACTGTAGGAGTGCTATATTTTTTTTGAAAGCTTGCACGCCTAGGCACAATTAAGGTGCAAAGGGAACATTTCATCTTCAAAACTATTTTAACAGTTTGTCCTAAAAAAAAAATTTTTTTTACTGACTACGAAACTTCAAAAAATCATATTTCAAAATTTTCAAGTATCACATTGAAAAAAAAATACGTGTCGATTATTTTCTGAAAACACGAAAAAAAATATTTAGTTGAAAAAAAATTTTGACTGTTAATCTCCCATAAAATGACCCATATAGTTACAACTTGGAAATATTCTTATTAATTAACTTTTTTCCTTCCAATTTGAAACACATTCGTTACTTGAAATTCCAATTTTACTTGTGCAATTTATTATAAATAAATTTTTTTTATGTTACTGATCATTTCAGTTCCTGTAAAAAAAGTTTATCCAAGAGATATTAGAAAAAAATCAGTGAAAATTAAAAATTAATTATTATTCAAAACGATAAACATGAAAGATGGAAAAAATATTTACATTTTTTCATATCTTGAATAAAAATTATGTCATTCTTAATAAATTTTTGTTAATTCAGTATTGTTTAAAGAAATTATTGTAATATGCAATAATTATACTAGTCTTGCGATTGTAAAATTTTTGATGATGAAATTATTTAAAAATCTTTCGATCTGTATAGCATAAACAAAAAATTCAAAAATGGAAATATATATCCTAGTAACTGTGATTTTTATAAAAAATCGCCAAATCTTTATGAGAAACTCTGTTTTTGTAAATCGATTTTATGAAAACTTTATAAAAAATTTTGATTTTATGAAAACTTCATCAAAAATTTCAATTTTTATAAGAACAGTTTTAGAAAAAATGTTATTTTTATAAAACAAAGTTTTTAAAGTTTCATACCTCATAAACAATTTTATAAAAGTTTTATAAAAATAAAATTTTGTATAAACTTGTTTTTAAAAAAAATCCATATTTTCTGTAAAAACAGTTTTACAAAACTGACATTATTTATTAAGTTTTTATAAAATAAGTTTATAAAGAACAGACTTTTTTTATAAAGATTTTTATAAAAATCAGTTACTAGAGTAGCTATAGTTAGAACTTGGAAATATTCTAATTTATTAATTTTATTCCTTCCAATTTTAAACACATTCGTCACTCACCCACTAAAAATCTCCATTTTCAGATCTTTATCAACTAACCATGGCTTATGCTTATTGGAAAAGTGGCAAAGTTCATGATCGTGCAGTTTTTGATTTGTTTTTCCGCAAAAATCCTTTTCAGGGAGGATTTACCATTTTTGCAGGACTTGAACAATGCCTCAATTTTCTGCAAAATTTCAAATACTCAGATAGTGGTAAGGTTCTTCAAAAAAATTTTTTTCAAAGACGTAAAAATTCATAACAATTATAAATTCCAATAATTTTGTTTATTGCTGATATTGTTAGTTTATCAAAGTTTATCAAAAAATATCAAATACGTGTTTTTTGTGTGTCATCTCAAAAATTGACCAAAACACATCGTTTCAAAAAGTCCAACTAAGTGACATCATTTTTATGCACAGTATATCTATGTATATGGAATTAAAAATTTACATTTCCTTTAAAATAATAATTGTTCAAAGAAACAAAAAAATACACAACAATTTTTTTTCGAAAATAATAGATACATATGAGCGGTTGAGAGCAAAAGACAAACTAGTAAGAGACAGAAAAAATGGAGTTTTTTGCTCTCAACCTCTCATGTTACCAAATTTGATTTTTTCCATGCAACTTCCCAATTGTCTATAATTTTTAAGACATTTTTGTGTCTTGCTACCTTACATGTTTTAAGAATAAATAGTTAAATAAAGCAGAACATTTTTCTTTGTCTGAGTTAAAAAATTTTTCAGATATTGAATATTTGAAATCTGCAATGTCACCTCAAATCGAACCCGAGTTTTTCGAGTTCTTGAAGACTCTGACAGCAAAAGATCTCGAAGTGTATGCAGTCGAAGAAGGGACAGTTGTATTCCCAAGGTGATTATCAAAATTTTGATAATTCTGAAAAACCAGGATTGTAGAGGTATTATTTCCGAAAGGCTTCAAAATCTCAAATTCTCAAAAAATTTTTTTAGCACTGTGTAAAAGTAAAACTTCAAAAATTCCTTGATTCCTAGATCTTTTGCTCTTCAGTGCTACAACTGAGATAATGTAATATTTTCTAACAAAATCATAAATTTATTAAATTTGGTCATTTTTTGATAAAAAGTGGGAAAACGTGTCTAATAAACTTCTGAGCAAAAGTGATAAATAATTTTGGAATTAGCATCTACTTTTCAGAAATGCATAATGTACACTGACATGAAGAAATTGTTCTAAACAGGATTCCTCTGTTAAGAATAGAAGGTCCTTTGATCTTGGTGCAACTTCTAGAAACAACTTTGCTAACCTTGGTCAATTTCGCGAGTTTGGTGGCAACGAATGCAGCAAGGTATCGTATCGTTGCCGGAGAGAATGTGACACTTCTCGAATTTGGCCTCAGAAGAGCTCAGGGACCAGATGGTGGACTCAGTGCTTCGAAATACAGCTACATCGGTATAGAACCAAAATAATTCCTGCAATATCGATAACTTTGGCTGATTTCATTGACATCGCAATGCATTTTTACAAATTCGAATTTTCATTTTAGGTGGATTTGATGGCACCAGCAATGTTCTGGCTGGTAAACTGTTTGACATTCCGATCAAAGGAACGCACGCGCATTCTTACATTATGTCCTTTGCGAATACCACAGACGATTTGCCAATCAAAGTAATTATAGAATTTCAAACCACTTTTTCATTGTTTTACTAAACACAATCAGTTTCTAATTTGACGTTATATAAGAGGTACAGTGAAAATTGACGATGTCTCAGGACATGGTTGTAATTGCTAAAAGTTTTATAATAAGAAAAGAACTGACCTCAGTTAATTTACATAATAATAAAGAGAATGCGTCTTAATGAATATATTTTCCCTGAGGAGGGCTCAATAAAGAGCTGAAAGCTTGGCTATAAAAAGAAGGATTTCGTTTAATTGCTTCAAAAAAATCGAAAAAACAGACATAATTATAAACACAATCAATCTGCAGACATTGGCCGATGCGGAGACGGGAAAAATTCGCAATCTTTTAGAACTCACCTGCAACTACCGCGATAAAATTGCGTCAGATATAGGAGCCTTGGCTTCGGAAGCTTCAGAAGGCGAATTGGCGGCGTTCATCAGCTATGCCATTGCTTTTCCACACAGTTTCATGGCACTTGTCGATACGTACGATGTCTTGAGGTATAGTACCAAGTTGCATGGCCTTTCAAAATATTTCCGTTGCATCGAAATTTGTTGCAAACCAATAAAATTCATCAGGGTGTGCAGCCTCCGGAAAATCCTGGATTTCTACTTGAATTTTTAGAAATCTCCGACAATTTTTCGTGGCTTAATTAATGCGTATAAAAAAATTTTAATTTACACGAAAGAAGTAAATGGAAGATTGTTCGGCACAAACAAAATGGCCGAAAAAACATTCCAAAAGTTTCCGTTACAGTGTTTTCCATCATCAAATAAAATTTCGTTACATCAAATTCTAGAAATTTAGGTAGTGATCCACAAAAGAAGTAGAAAATCGTACAAAATGTGGTGAATGTAGAAAAATGCAAAATAGTAAAAATGTATTTAAAAAGTAGAGAATTAGACTTAATTTTATGAATTTTGACAAATATGGGAAGAAGTATGAATACTTTAAAATACTCTAATCAGTTTTATAACATTTTGAATGCAAAAAGATTGAATTCTAGAAATCTATGTACAGTAATTCATTATAATACCAGAAAGTTCTCCAAATTGATTTATAAACATTTTTTTTAATCCTTTCATGTATATAAAATATAATTTACTTTGAATTCGAGAGTATCATATTCCAGAAATTTAAATAGCGATCCACGGAAGAACAAAAAAAATTTCATAAATACGAAAAATACCAGAAATTTATAAACACTCAAAATCTTTGTTGATAAAGCTTTGAAAATCCATAAATTACTAAAAATCTAGATAACTTAAAATCCTAGAGTATCTGATTCTAAAAATCTATAAAGAAATCCACAAAAATATTAGAAAATCCTTTGAATCGTATAAATACTGAAATCATACTAAAAATACTGAAAGTGATAGAAATCTTTGAAATTTTGAATACGAAAGCAATAAAGCTTAGAAATTTATATAGTAATGCATTATAATACCAGAAAGTTCTCTAAATCGATTAATAAACATTTTTTTTTAATCCCTTCATACATATAAAATATAATTTACTTTGAATTCGAGAGTATCACATTCCAGAAATTTAAATAGCGATCCACAGAAGAACAAAAAAAATTTGATAATTACGAAAAAATACGAATAACACCATAAATTGATAAACACTCAAAATCCATGTTGGTAAAGCTTTCTTGAAAATCCATGAGTTACTAAAAATGTATATAACTTGAAATCCTAGAGTATCTGATTCTAAAAATCTATATAGAAATCCACGAAAATATCAGAAAATACTTTGAATCGTATAAATATTGAAATAATAAAAGAAATACTGAGAGAGCTAGAAATTTATGAAACTCTGAGTATGAAAGTATTGAATTCTAGAAATCTATACAGTTATTCATTATAATACCAGAAAGTTCTCCAAATTTATTTATTAACAGTGTTTTTTTTTTAAATCCTTTCAAATATAGGTATAGATAAAATATAATTTCTTTTGAATTCGAGAGTATCAAATTCCAGAAATATAAATAACGATCCACAGATGAACAAAAAATTCGAAAAATACCAGAAATTTATACACACTCAAAATCTATGTTGATATAGCTTTCTTGAAAATCCATAAATTACTAAAAATTTCGATGACTTGAAATCCTAGAGCATCTGATTCTAAAAATTTATACAGAAATCCACGAAAACATCAGAAAATTTTTTGAATCGTAGGAATTTTGGAATAATTCAAAAAATATTGACAGTTCTAAAAATCTACATAGTAATCCATAATAATATTGAAAATCTATAAAAATCGTACAAATTGCTACAAAGATTCATAAATTCTGAAAAATACTGAAGACTGATAATAATAGAAATCTATGAAATACTGAAATTCTATGTAAAAATTATTTTTTGAAAAATCTATAAAAATATCGAAAATCTCATAAACTTTAGCTTCGAGAGCATAAAATTCTAGAAATCTTTACAATTTATAAAAATACTAAAAACGCTCGGAATCCATAAAATACTTACAATCTACACTGAATATTTCAAAAAACCATAAAATTATACAGGGTATACCGAAATCCCCGTAATAAAAAGAAATACAATATTCCTTTTTGAATTTCAAGTCGGAAAGTCTTTGCCATTTTTCGAAATTTGCAAAAATGATAAAGTTATTCAAGTTTAAAATTTAGACAATAAATTCACTTTTTCAAGAATCTTCATATTTTTCCGAGTCGAAAAGTCCTTTGCCACTTTTCACATAACTCAAAACCAAAAAAGATATTCAAGTTTGAAATCTGAGAAATCTGATTGGTAGACACTTCTAACTCGAATATCTTTTTTAATTTTGAGTTTTGTGAAAAGTGGCAAAGGACTTTTCTACTTGAAATTCAAAAAAGAATATTAGATTTCTTTTTGGTACGAGGATTTTGGTACACTATGTATAATAAAATAATAGACAATCAACGAAAAACAAAAAATTTGTTAAATAAAAAAGTATCCATAAATGATTACGTTACATTCGTGGTTTATTATCTCTATAAAATATTCACTACAAATAATGTGAGACAATCACCCGGGAAATCTCCGGGAATTATGTTTCTAGAAATAACTAGACACCCTGTTCATGTTTTTGTAATGACAGGAGCGGGCTACTGAACTTTTGCGCCGTCGCTCTCGCCCTGAACGAGCTCGGTTACAAAGCCATTGGCATCCGCATCGACAGCGGCGACTTGGCCTATCTTAGCAAAACTGCACGAGAAATATTCGAAAAAATTTCCAAGAAATTCAACCTTCCCTGGTTTGCGAGCATGACGATCGTGGCGTCCAATGACATCAACGAAGACGTCATCAGCAGCTTGGACAAACAAGTAACTTGAATATCACACTAAGTGTTGACTATGGAAAGTTTGGGAAATCAAGGGAATTACTTTTTTCAGGGTCACAAAATCGACTGTTTTGGCATTGGCACGCATTTGGTGACATGTCAAAAACAACCTGCGCTTGGTTGCGTTTTCAAAATGGCGGAAATCAATGAACAACCGAGAATCAAGCTAAGTCAGGAAGTGGAGAAAGTCACGATTCCTGGTAAGAAACGGGCTTTCAGGTTATATGGGGCTGATGGAAAAGCGCTGGTTGATTTGCTGCAACAGTCGTCGGAGGAACCGCCAAAAGCCAACGAGAAAATTTTCTGTCGTCATCCGTTCGAGGAGATGAGACGGTGTTATGTTATACCTTCTTATGTCGAGTCCTTACACAAAGTGAGCATTTATTAATTCATTGATTTTCCTGTAACCGATTTTGAATTAAGATTTTTTTTTTTAGACGTGGTTGCAACGATATTTAATTCTTGTTGTCGATATTTATTCCTTGTTGTCGATATTTAATCTCTGTTCTCGATATTTCATCCTTGTTGGTTATTAATTTTTTTTAAATATTTTAGCTCTACTGGAAAGATGGACAAATCTGCATGCCTTTGCCAACTCTGAAAGAGATACGCACCAGAGTGCACAATTGCTTGGACAGATTAAGGAATGACCATAAAATCATGGTGGAACCTTTTAATTATAAGGCAAGTTATTTTAACCTTTTAGTTATAAGGCAAGTTATTTTAACCTTTTAGTTATAAGGCATGATATTTTTGCTGATTTTTTCATAACTGAAATTAGAACAGTTTTGGTGACAAAATATTAATAAGTTGAATTGAGCGGTTGAGAGCAAGACAGTTTTTTGTCTCTTACAGTTTGTTTTTTGCTCTCAACCTCTCAATTGTGTAAGTATATTTTTTTAAATTTCCAATCCTGGTAACGGTTTTAATCCTTCCATGAAAGGGGGGGGGGGGAGTTGAAACCCCTCCCAAAGTTAGAATAAAATTAATTACTTTTTCTTGTATCAATAAAAAAAAAATCAATAATAAGAATATTGAACCTTAAAATCAATAAAAATACAAGCAATAACAAAATAATGTGTTGATTTCAGAATAATGATTTTCAAAAAATGAAATAATCATTACAAGTGAAAATTAAAAAAAATGAAAATAGTTGGAAATGAGATAAAATGTACTTATAGAAATCTAGAGGACGTAACAAATGGTTTTTTGTTGGTTTTCAAATTTAAATAAAATTCAGTATTATTAATTTTACTAATTCAAAAATAACAGAAATCTTGGTTTCGGAATAATTATTATTATAAATGTTCAACTATAATAACGTAAAAAAAAATAAATTTTTTTTCATGTATCAATAAAAAAAATAGGAATAATGAACTTCCAAATCAATAAAAATACAAGCAATAACAAAATAATGTGTTGATTTCAGAATAATGATTTTTAAAAATGAAATTAAAAAAAATGAAAACAAGTGAAAAAAAATAATGAAAATAGTTCAAAATGACGAAAAATGTATCTACTTATGGAAATCTAGAGAACGTAATAAATGATTTTCTGTTAGTTTTCAAATTTAAATAGAACTCAGGATTCTTAATTTTACTAACTTAAAAATAACAGAAATCCTGGTTTCAGAATAACTATAATTATAATATTATAAAGGTTTAACTAGAATAACGTGGAAAAAAGAAATTTAAGAAATTGCTTTAACTTAGTGATTATTTACAAAAAACGAGACTCTTCCAAAATTTTGAACTCTTGAGCTTCGAAATCTAGAAATTTAGACAGAAATCCATAAAAATAACAAAAAGTATTTCAAATCATATACAAACTGGAGATACTACAAGTATGAAGATTCTATGAAAGAATTATCTACTAAAAAATGATTGTACAAATTTTAGAGAAAAATCAATAACACTTGACACTTCCACTACAATTGTATGAAATTTTTTTATTTGGTATTGGGAAAATTTCTTTGAACGATGAATTTTTTTTTCATTCGATTTTCAAAATGACTACATTTGGAATAATTCTTTTACAGTTGTTCTCAAATTTAAATAGAATCCAGAATTCTTAATTTCACTAATTGAAAAATAGCAGCAATCTTAGCTTAAGAAAAATTATAATTATAAAATTTTGGCTATGATAAAGTAGAAAAAATAAATTTGTGGAAATTGTTTTAATTTAGGGATTATGAAAAAAAAAAGAAAATCGAATTTACGAAAATGTTGAAAATCTAAGAAATATTGAACTTTAGAGCTTTGAATTTTAAGAATTTAGACAGAAAATAACAAAAATTATATCGAGTCATGAAGAAAATAAAAAAATACTAAAATTATTAGAATTCTATAAAGACCTGTTTTCTGAAAAATCTGAACTAATACGTATGACCTACAGAGCTTGGAATTCTAGACCATCAAATTTTAAAAAAACTTATACAAAAATGTATAAAAATACTAGAAATCTATGAGAATTCTAAATAAACGTATAAAAAAATTTATAAAAATACTGGAAATCTATGAGAATTCTATGAAACCCCAAAAAAATTTTATCAATATTTTTTTGCAAAACACACACAAAAAAGGTGCTTCTTGCACCTGAAAACAAACACAAAGGACGTGCATTTCCGACCGGCGATACATTTCGATGTGGGCGTCACGTTTTAATGCGTGTTTTTGATTTTTATTACCTAGGGGTAGTTTTTATTACCGACAGACGGTGAGTTTTAATGCGTGTTTTTGATTTTTATTACCTAGGAGTAGTTTTGTTTCCGACAGACAGTGCGGTGCGCCGTGTCGAAATACACCCCCTTCGTGTTGATTTTCAGGTGCGAGAAGCACCTTTTTGTGCGTATTTAGCAAAAAATATTTTTAAAAATACGAAAAAATGTGTAAGATATTTAAAATTCACGTAGATATAATTTTCCCAGATATCTTAAGAAATACTGAAAACCTATTTAAATTTGAATTCCAAAAAATACGACCAAATTGTATGAATAGCTCAAAATACGAAAATTTGGACGTTCTTGAAATACTTGAAAAAAATATTTCTTTTGGGATTCTATTATTTCTAATCTTCAACGATATGGTTTCGGTAATAAGATTTTTCAGTTTTACGAATTTCGGAAATTCAAAGTTATATAAATTTTTTTGTCCAGTGTTTAATATACGTAATCAATATAATGGAACTCAATTTGACCTTTTCCAATACTTTCAGTATTTTTCATATTTTTTTCATTATTTATACAATTTGAAAGGTTTTCTGATATTAATAATTTATATGCAGCTTTCTGAAATTCGATGCAAAGAGTTTTAAAATTTTTTTAAATATTCTTCTAAATTTTTAAAAAAATAATATCGAGACAGATTTTACTAAAAAATCCCCCCCCCCCCGAACATTTTTTCTGGCTACGCCTCTGCAAAATACCAATACAAAACAGAATATTTATAACTTTTCATGTTTGTTTCAGGTGTCACTGAGTGGAGATTTGTACAACTTCATGCACGACTTATGGCTGCAAAATGCGCCAATCGGCGAACTTTCATGAAATTATAGTAGGGATTCTTTTAAAACCCCCAGCAATATTTTACCCAACAAACATTTAATTTCTCACATTCAGTGGCCTTATCAAAAATGTACCTTCAGTTTTCAAGCAATCGATCTAGTAATTTTGAGTGCTTAGAAAATGTCATATCAAAAATAATGTTCAGATGATGCAAGTACAATAGCAGTAAATGTAAAAATGTAAATTGAACAAAACGCAAGTATTCTTGCAGATTATATGTAACGTTGTTGAAAATTGAGTTAGATTGTGCAGGAGGAGAAAAAATAATATATTTCTTGAACGGGCACAGATTATAGTGTTCCTAGAACAAAATAATCTAGCAATAAGGCATGAAAAATTTTACTTATTTATGTGTTGAATTTCTTTTATGATTGTGATTTTATACGAATCGTGCTCATTGATTTCGACGTTTTTATTTTTGTTTTTTGATTGTGAAAACTGACGATCAGGGAGTGGCTCGTATTTGAGATTCTAGGAAAATTGTGTTTTTATTGATATTCGATTTATATAATTCAATGTTTGTAAATCGCATTTAGATGTTGAGATATTTTTATAGATGTATTTTAAATTTTTTCGTGCACATTGACGACCGCAAATATGTAATTTTTTTATACAAGAAACACATAATCACAATGAAACCTGTCATATAAGTTTGCGATTATGTAATATCTAATGATTTCGCCTCACTTGCTCGCTGCTCCCAACAATTATTATGTATATTTATCAACAATACTTCCTTGATGCATAATGTAAGACGTTTTTATATTTTGGTAAAGTGAAAGTGACATTTTTTATATGTAAATTACTTTTGACATTTTTTGAATTGATTATAAATGTACTCAGATGTGATTGTATATGACGAAGAAATGTAAATAAAAATTTTTGTCTCCAAGTACACATTTTTTTTTTTTGAGTTTTTGATTTTCCCAGTCAATTTTTGTCCATAAAATCCCTAGTTACTGTGATTTTTATAAAAAATCGCCAAATCTTTATAAAAAAACTCCGTTTTTATAAATCGATTTTCTAAAAAATTTTGATTTTTATAAAATAAAGTTGATAAAGTTTCGTACTTTATAAACAATTTTATTAATGTTCTATAAAAATACAATTTTTCATAAAACTGTTTTTATAAAAATAGTTATATAAAACTGAGATTTTTGATAAAGATTTTTATAAAAATAATATTTACTAGGGTTAATCAATAAATAAAATATAATATGATAAAATAAAACAACAAATGAAAAGTCAATAAAATTGACTGGGAAAATCGAAAACTTGAACGCAAAAACTATTTCACACCCAAAGATAAGATTATACACATTAAATCAATTTGAATTTCCCGCCTTTTGACGAGCGCCATACATAATCACAATGATCACAATCATCCGTATATGTGTGTCGATGGTGTGATGTGATTATCACTCAACACACAGTCAGTCATTATCCGACAACTCGAGTGTTTTGTTTCTAAAATTCCACATCACCAAAAACTGAAATGACGCAAGAAGGACAGTAAGTATCCAAAAAACCTAAATATTATCAAAACGTGAATCGCGCTTTTTTCTTCATATACTTCTCTTGAGTTTCATACATGCGCTCCGAAACAGGGCGGAAAAAAGGGCACTTGCCGTTGTAACCGCCATGTTGTACGATGACTATTGATTCATGGATTTTACAAAAAAAACCGACACTGGAATCGAGATTTTTCATTAGATTAATAAACGATAAATATTTTGCGATATGGGAAAAACGTGGAAAATAAACGTGACCCTGAATTTTTCGCGGTTTTAATAACGTGCCGGCCAAGATGGCCGAAATTGTCCAAATGCTCGTTCTTCGAGACTGTTCGAGACGCTTATTAATTTCAGCCGGGTCATTTTCTGAAAAATCAATCGCTTTTTTTATATCCCTGGAAAATTAAATGAATTTGAGGGTTTTTTGAGACAAAGATCCATTTCAGATACGATAAAATGAAATAGGAAGTGACTCATGCAAATTTTGTTAGTATGCAATGACATAACCTATAATTCTGAGATTATCTTGGATTTTAATTAGTTGTGATTGTAGTTTTTACGTGGAATTGCGAGATGTAGAACTAGTTTTATTGTTTTTATTCAATTAGAAGTATGTATGATATAATTTGAAATATGGTTGAAAAACGGAAGAAAAACCAAGTTGAAAATTTTTAGTGATTTCCATAATATATAATTATAATGCCGGAAAATTGTAGCTATAAAAAAGAAATTGTATGTTTCTGGATTAATTTTTTCAAGGCCAGATGTTTAGAGAATGAAAATATTTTTTTAAGGGGTCATTGACCTCGAAGATGAAGGATTTTCCACTTGGAAAGTGGAATTGAAAAATTAGGACGAAAAAAATCTGTTGTGAAACTTGAATTCAATTTTTGAAGAAAAAAAATTCCAAATTAATGCCTAAATATAAATTTTCGGTATTTTGAAAAAATGTCATTGACCTTGAAGATGAAGGATTTCGCACTTGAAAAGTGTAATTAAAAAATCCTAATGATAAAAATCTGTTTTGAAACCTAAATTCAATTCCCGATTCAATTTTCGAGAAAAAAAAATGTTTTATTTATTAACTTATTAATATATAAATATTAATTTTTATATTTTCAACAATGAAATTAATAAATCTTGAAAATTCAATTCAATGATTGACCTGTCAAAGTCATTGACCTTTAAGATGAACAATTTTGAAAAGTGGAATTGAAAAATTTGATAATCAAAATCTGTTTTGAAATCTAAATTCAATTTTCGAAAAAAAAAATTTTCCTGTAAATTAACGCCTGAATATTAATTTTTGTAATTTCAACAATGGAATTAATAAATCTTGAAAATGCAATTAAATTTCATTGACCTTAAAGATAAAGGATTTTCCATCTGGAAAGTGGAATTGAAAAATCCTGATGATAAAAACTGTTTTAAAACTTTAATTCAATTTTTGAGGAAGAAAAGTTTTTTTTTTGTAAATTAATGCCTGTATATTAATTTTCAGTATTTTGAAAAAATGTCATTGACCTTGAAGATGAAGGATTTTGTACTTGGAAAACAACTGGAAAAAAAAATCCTGATAATAAAAATCCGTTTTGAAACTTACGTTTAATTCCCAATTCAATTTTTGAGAAAAAAAATGTTTGTTTCATTAATTAATGTCTAAATATCAATTTTTGTATTTTCAACAATGCAATTAATAAATCTTGAAAATTCAATCCAATGATTGACTTGTCAATGTCATTGACCTTTAAGACGAACAATTTTGCACTTGGAAAATGGAATTGTAAAATTTTGATAATAAAAATCTGTTGTAAAACATAAATTCAATTCCTGTTAAATTTTTGAGAAATGAAATTATTTTTTGTAAATTATAATGCCTGAATAATAATTTTTGTAATTCCAACAATGAAATTAATAAATCTTGAAAATTCAATCCAATGATTGACCTGTCAATGTCATGGACCTTTAAGATGAACAATTTTTCACTTTGAAAGTAGAATTGAAAAATTTTGATAATCAAAATCAGTTTTGAAACCATAATCCTATTTTTGAGGAAAAAAAAAAACAATTTTTTCTCCTGAAATAATGCTTGAATAATAATTTTTGTAATTTCAATTCAATGATTGACCTGTCAATATCATCGACCTTGAAGATGAAAGATTTTTCATTTGGAAAGTGGAATTGAAAAATCATGATGATTAAAATCTGTTTTGAAATCTAAATTTAATTCCTTACTCAATTTTTGAGGAAAAAAAATTTGTTGTTGTTAATTAATGCCTAAATATTAATTTTGGAATTTCAACAATGGAATTAATAAATCCTGAAAATGCAATTCAATTTCATTGACCTTGAAGATGAAGGATTTTCAACTTGGAAAGTGGAATTAAAAAATCTCGACAGTAAAAATTGATTTTGAAACTTGAATTCAATTTTTTTAATAAAAAAATTTTTTTCGTAAATAAATGCCTGGATATTAATTCTTGGTATTTCAAATAAATGTCATCGACCTTGAAAATGAAGGATTTTTCACTTGAAAAGTGGAATTGTAAAATTTTGATAGTAAAAATCTGTTCTCAAACAAATTCAATTTTTGAGAAAAAAAATTTTTTTTCATAAATTCACGCCTGAATTATAATTGTTGTAATTCCAACAATGACATTAATAAATCATGAAAACACATTTCAATGATTAACCTGTCAATGTCATTGGTCTTTAAGATGAACAATTTTGCACCCCGAAAGTTAAATTGTAAAATTTTGATAGTAAAAATCTGTTACAAAACCTAAATTCGATTCCTGATTCAATTTTTGAAACAAAAAAATCCTTAAGTTAATGCCGAAATAATAATTTCTGTAATTTCAACAATGAAATTAATAAATCATGAAAATATATTTCAATAATTAACCTGTCAATGTCGTTGACTTTAAAAATGAAGGATTTTGCACTTGGAAAGTGGAATTGAAAAATCATGATATTAAAATCTGTTTTAAAACTTGAATTGAATTCTTGATTTAATTTTTGGTATTTCAACAATGAAATTAATAAATTTTTGAAATGCAATTCAATGATAAACCAGAATTCAATCTTGGATAAAGTAACTTATTTAAACTATAAATAATAATTTTAGCATAAATAACAGTAAAATCATTCCATATTTAAAATAGTAGAACTTGTGCATATTACTTGCACCTGCATATAAATACAATTTATTATAACTAGTATTATATCATCAACAAAATCTTTAAATAGTAAAATTTTCACTTAGAAATTGAAAATCATTCATTCCAAATTTTATCTTTCATATATTTTAATGTGTCTACAGAGTTTTTTTATTAAATAATCTAAAAATTATATGCCTAAGCTAAACATTTTTTGCTAAATAATATTTTTTACTTCATTTTTCGTAATTCGTGCAAAAATTCGTTATTTTCAAATTATTTACACATTTCATATGAAAATTTCAATCTATAGCTTTTATACAGTAAAAAATTATATTCTTTCCAATTATCCCTAAAAATGCAGTGAATTATACTTATTGCAAATTTACCATTTATTATGAAATTGACAAAAAATCATGATTTCTAAAATTACTCATCAAACATATCAAAGTTGCAAATTTTTTTTAATAAGAAAATTTTCTTTTTAAACAAATTTTTTCAAGAATGCAATCAATATAGCGTGTTGGTAAAAAGTATTTACAATTTTAAAAATTTCTCGTCAAAATTATTGCAACGAATTTTTATATGCTAAAAAAATTTTATTTTTTATAAATTTGATGAATTAACCGTCATAAATAATTTATTAGATTTAAAATTCAAAATAGTTATTGAGGAATAATTGTTGTATTTTTTACCTGAAACTAATTATGATTTCTTTATTCTTTCCCTTCCTTCTTTACTTTTTTTTATGTAAGAGTAAATAATGAAATTATTGTATCTTCGAATTATAAATCAATTCTAAAAGCTGAATTTATAATCTTGTTGAATTGTAGAAAAATTAAAAAATTAATCATATTTTACAATAAAAATAGAAAAATGAATAAATCTTAGGAGAATGAATCATTCCAATAAATATAATTTAAGATATTGCAGGCTAAATTGAAGTTGCGTCGATTGTTTCAAGCAAAGATGAAATTTGTTTCAGAGCTCCACCCCCACCCGTAATGTGGGCACAGAGGAGGGACGTGATTTTTGTCACAATCGCACTGGAGGATTGCCAAAAGCCAACATTGACAATTGAGCCCAGCAAAATTTATTTCAAAGGCGTCGGTGGCACAGAAAAGAAACTGCATGAAGTCACTATTAATTTGCATGGTGAAATCAATGCCGAAAAAGCAATCACAAGTGTACGAGGTAGAAATATAGAATTAATTCTTCCAAGGAAAGAGGAAGGATCATATTGGCCCAGATTGACAAAAGAGCAACAAAAATACCATTGGCTGAAGATTGACTTTAACAAATGGAAGGATGAAGACGAAAGCGACGACGAAGGTGGCATGGAAGGTAGCTCTAGCGGAAGAGGCTTGGAAGAAGTAAAGAAATTTTAAATAATTTTTTGTTTGAAATATTAAGCATTATGTTTTACCAAATGAAAACTGTTTTTTCTAGATGATGCGTACAATGGGAGGCCTCACAGGAGGCGGTATGGGAGACATGAAACCAAACTTTGACGACCTCGACATGGGTGATATGGCTGATGACGCCGACAGCGACGATGACGAGATGCCCGATCTAGAAGACGAAAGTGAAAAAGACAAGACGCAAACGCAAAGTTAAAATGTATTGTACCAAGAGCAACGCCACTCGAAGTGGCCATACCGACTTTGCAAAAAAAAAAAAAACATTTCAAGGATTTACAATGCTCTCCAAAAATTTACCGGATAAAATGATGTTAACAAGTGCCGCCGGTCAAAGCGGGTCTTCTCAGATCCAGCTACTTTAGCCTCTAGTTGTTAAAATAAGTTCCATGAACATTTTTTTTGTAAAAGCAATCATTACCATTGTAAAAAACGTGAAACAAATACAAAGATATCATAAACAGATTTTGAAGTTGATTAGAGTACACCTTATATATATTAACCGACGATGCTCGAGGCGCCGCGGAGTGCCAAGTAACCAGCTGTTATGTCCATTGGCAGACTTCGCACTGTCATGAACTCATCTGCTGTTGCGTAGTAGAGTTTGGTCTGGGGATCTGTGTATCGTGCCTGTAATGTTAAATAGATTATTACGAACAATACAGTATTTTGTATAATATTTACAAGGAAGAATCAGTAAATCATGAAAAAAACATGGGGCCATTCACTTGAAAAATCAATGATTCTTTATGCTTCAAATCGATTCAAAGGTGAGGAGATTAAATGTATCATGTTCGGAATCAATAAGTTTTCCTCGGACAAAAATAATAAATAATCCTTTAACTTTGATTTCTTATTGAATTGCAACTTACTGAAAGACCAGAAATGTCGGAATACTTTTTTGCTGGTTTGAAACTTGGCGGAGCATTGATCGAACTATCTGAAAATAAAGGAATAAAAGTAATAATTTTTGAAGAATTTTTCTGGTTCGCAAAAATATTTACAGTGAACAGCCTGTGGTGGCCACGATAATGTTCGTTCTTGGGTCAAGACTTGTTTCAAGGATTTCCATGTTCGCTTTTTTCCAGAGCTGCTTATTGGCCTGAATTGTTGTTGGAACCTTGGATTTTTGAAAATTGGTTGAGATTTCTTGTTTGCCTCTTGCATTTCTTCGTTGCCCATGAAGTTCTGGATGTTGAATCTGGTATATGGAAGTTGGCACATCAGAAATAATTCATTTTCATCATAAATATTTAAATTTAGTCATAAAACAATTTCCTTAATTATTTTTGCAGCTTGCAACAAAATATGTACTTGATTTTTATCTGTTTGTGACAGAATCAAAATTTTTCCAGGGTCACAAGTCAAAGTAGCAACCAGAGAATTAAATAATGTTGCGTCTGAATGACGAATTAAAATCGTAGCCCAAAAACTCAGAACTAACAAAGATGAAAAATCCTTGCATTTGCTAAAAATATAACAAAAAATAAGATAAAATTCATAATAATTTATTTAAAGACTGTTTCACCTCGGAGTATTAAAGTGATATTTGTATCCTCGATTTAAATGGTCTTCAATGATTCTTGACAAATTTTCTTCGTAATGAAAAACTGCATTTTTACTGGGATCTATACAAGCAAAAATTGCTTGTTGGCAAAGAATTTGAATGTTCTCTCTCCGTGATTTCGAGAATACTTTTACATCCTGAAGAATTTTTTAGTATAAAAATACTCTGAATCGTTTCAAAATGAATTTCTATTTCATGGAATAATTATCTGCAAGAATTGTTATGTAAATCAACCTTCAGTGCAATGTGCAAAGTCACCCAGACGTGTTCTTGAATAAAAGTCACATTTTTTGCGTGCAATTGCAAATACTTTTTGTTCAATTCTATTTCTTGAGGATAAAATTGTTGAATGATTTTGATGTTTGAATAGTTGAGAGTTTTATTTTTTTCACTGGATTTTTTATTATTAGTGGACTTTTTCGAAAAAGTCCCAAGAAACCACTTTTTCATGATGTAAAACTGTTTTACAAATTTGTCTCTTGTTTTTGTGATTGTAAATTTTTTCTAAGTTGTCTATATGTAAGTGTTTTGTTTTTCATTCAGTTGTCAAAAAGAATTTTTGTTTCTATGTTGTAATTTTTTAAATACTCAGAACTAGACTTGATTATGTGTTTTTGGATTTTCACAATGAGCTATTGGGATGTGAAAATTAGTGAAAGAAAATTGTGAGGGCTAAGGAAAAATTTCGATTCTGTAATATTTGAATTTGATGAGTAAAAATTTTGGATTTATTTTTATGGAGTTTAGAAATGCTAGGGATTATTAAAATTAGAGTTTTTTGGTTTAGATACAATCATTTTTAAATATTAACATTTAAATCATTTAAATTCTTCATTTCATTTTTTTTAAACAGACTCGTTAATGTAAAATGAGGATTATGAATTAGGGAATTTCAATTCAATTTCAAAACTTTTACTGACTTTATTAAAATTGATGAATTTTGGAATTTGAAGATAAACATCAAAATAAATGAAAATTTGAACTGAAGGAAATATGATTTGAAAAGTGGCACATTTTTTAACTTGAAATCAAAAGAAAAATTTTACATCATTACAGCTTGTTGTTTGAAAATTACTGTTGAACTAGAATTTTCGAATAAGTTCCTATTTTTAATATTTCTGAATTCTTAATTAAAAAATCAAACCATTAGAGAATCTGAAAGCTTTTGAAATGAGTTTAGAAATTTTTGAAATTATCAAAATTATCAAAATTTGCTTTAGATACAATAATTTCTAAATATTTAAATTTACATTCTTCATTTTATTTTTTCAAACAGACTTGTTAATGTAAAATTAAGATTATGAATTAGAGATTTTCAAATCAGTTTCAAAACTATTACTGACTTTTCATTAAAATTGATGGATTTTGTAATTTGAAGATAAACATCCAAATAAATGAAAATTTGATCTCAAGAAAATATGATTTGAAAAATGGCACATTTTTGAACTCGAAATTGAAAGAAAAATTTTACATAATTACAGCTTTTATTTTAAAATTACTGTTGAACTGAAATTTTCGAATAAGTTCCTATTTTTAATATTCATAATTTTTTTATTAAAAGATCTAACTATGAGAGAATCTGAAAACTTTGGAAATTAATTGAGAAATTTTCGGAAATATTTAAATTATAAATATTTGCTATAGATACAATGGTTCTGAAATATTAACATTTACATTCTTCGTTTTATTTTTTCAAAGAGACTCATCCATGTAAAATTAAGATTATGAATTTGGAAATTTCAATTCAATTTCAAAACTTTTAATGAATTTTTATTAAAATTGATGGATTTTGGAATTTGAAGATAAACATCGAAATAAATGGAAATTTGATGTCGAGAAAATATGATTTGAAAAATGGCACATTTTTTAACTCGAAATCAAAAGAAAAATTTTACATAATTACAGCTTTTATTTAAAAATTACTGTTGAACTGAAATTTTCAATAAGTTCCTATTTTAAATATTTCTGAATTTCAAATTAAAAGATCATACCATTAAAGAATCTGAAAACATTATAATTAAAATATTTAAATATTTTAAACTAAAGTATAAAAACTCTTGCAAAAAAATGGTCAATTTTGTTCAAGTTTCACTAATTTCTAAAACATTAAATATTCATACTTTTTTTACATTTCTTTATTTTCAATGAATACCTCAACATTCAATAAATACAAGTAACAACAAATTTTGTATTAAAATTTAGTACAAAATTACATCAGAATTTCAATTCAATAACGAACATTTATCAGTTTAGTCAGAAAATTTTTAAATTCATAACATATTTCAGAAAAAATACAGTCCAAAAATTCAAATTAAAAAAAAAAGTTCAAAGTATCATAAATTCCTTACCTAACTACACTTAATTGTAGCAAATTTTTTTCTTTCAAAAAATTATTTTTGACCTTTCAAAACAAATGTACACTAATTAATAACAATTATCTGTTTACTGTACCATGTACACAACAAAGTAGTTGTATACAATTTTTATAATGTAAGAGAAAGCAAATGAATAATTTAATTTCTCAACCTAGGTACAAAATCATGTTTAATACATCATAAATTAAAAAATAGAATTAATTTTGTTGTTGTAGAAGTATATATCATTCAAAAATAGCTCAAAAACATTTACTTGTCATATAGAGAATAAGAAAAATCAATTTTTAACATTGATATTGACAGCTGATCGCTTCGCAGAACCAATCAGAGCTCATCACAAACATCACAACGTACACAATCGCATAAACAGCTGATTGCAAAGCATTTGATTGGTCGCTCGATTTGCGCATGCGCATACGCGCTCATATAAACATATATACATATATGTACCTATGTATACAACATTGAATTTGAAGGTCAAAAGATCATTTGAACACGCATGAACACGTCCAAAGTCCGAAATACTCAACTTATCTATTGTGAAATTCTGATAAATTCGGAAAAATTCGTTCTTGCAGTTAAATTTAAATAAAGGAAATCGAAATGGCGCGCAAATTTTTCGTCGGTGGAAACTGGAAAATGAACGGCAACAAAAAGGAAATCGACGAGATCGTCGCTTTTCTCAAAGCTGGTCCCCTTGACCCAAATGTCGGTGCGTAACTTGCATCATATTTTCATGAATTTTGATCTGCTTTTTTTTCCTCTTTTTTATCTTATCAATACATTTTTTTGGGATGAATGTTTTAATTGAATTTGATAAAGCTTTTTTATAAGGCGAATTAAAAAAAATGTTTTTGACAATATACATATATATGTTTAACACATTTAAGTTTTATACTGTAATATTACGAAAGAACAAATTATAAATTCACCAATATTTGAGGAAAAATATGAATATTTATATTCATGATTAATAATTTTTTGAAATTTAGGTATTCAGAAAAAGTTTTAGTTTTTTGATTTTCGAATTTGACAATTTTGAATGCATTAACTGAAAATCTCAAGTTTATTAGTTCCAAGGATAATAATAAGGCAGATTAATTTAACTAAAATTTTTAATGTTTTAACTGAATTTGATAGCATTTTTTTATCAGGAGAATTAAAAAAAAAATTTGACAGTATTTTTGTTTTATATTATCATAATATTACGAACGAACAAATTATAAATTCACCAATATTTATTTAAGAAAAAATTGAAATATTTTTATTAAATATTAATAACTTTTTTAAATTTACATTATCAAAAAAAATTTTAATTTTTTGATTTTTGAATTTCACAATTTTTAATGCATTAACTGAAAATCCCAAATTCTTGAATTCCAAGGTCAATAATAATGCAAATTGTTCGGAAATAATTCAAGCATAAATTTACAGGTTTATAAATCTTGCCTAAAAATATTTTCAAAGTTAGATATTTTTTTTCAATGTAAAATTTTTTTGCTGAATTTTAGTTCGGAAATTAAAGAACTCAAAAATACGCCATTGAGAAAACTCATAGGAATTGGCTTTTTTGGTTTATTCCCTTAAAGTTCCTTTTTATTTCTTGAGTTCCATAATATTAATACCAATATGCAACATTTTTTAATTTAAACTTTCAATTTCCAGAATCAAATAATTTTTATATCACACTTTAAATTATCTATAGCTTGAAAATTTAATTAGAGTGAAAATAAATTTTAGTCATGGAACTAATTTATAATCACAATAAAAAATACAAATTAATTACTAAGTAATTGTAAATTTAAATACAACTTTTATTTCAGTAATAAAATAAGAAATATATAATCTTTTTATTTCTTGAATTCCATAATTTAAATACCAAAATGCAACATTTTTTAATTCAAACTAATCATCTCTAGAAGTAAGCAACTTTTATACTACCTTTTTAAATTATCTACAACTTTAAAATTTAATGGGACTACAAAATTAATTTTTAGACATGGAACAAATTTATAATTAAAATTTAAAATAAAAATTAATTACCAAGTAATTGTAAATTGAAGTACAATTTTAATTCTAGCTAAACACCACATTTCAAAGGCTCACATTTTAAAATGTTGAATTTTCAATATATTCAATGCAAAATTTCGTTTCTACATTTTCAAGTTAGAAATAATAAAAATTTCAAAATATTCAGACTCACAAATTTGGAAATTCTAATTTTTAATTATATAATGTAAATTGTTCGTATAATCACTTTAAGGCAGATCTCTTCATTTTTTTCAGCTAAAATTATTTCAAAAAGTTCTAGAATCGAATAATTTATATACCACATTTTTAAATTATGTATATCTCAAAAATTTGATGGCAGTAAAAGATAAATTTCAGGCATAAAAACAATTTATAATTACAATTTAAAATACAAATTAATAACTAAGTGATTGTAAATTTAAATACAACTTTTATTTCAGCTGAACACCAAATTTCTAGGTCTCGCATTTTAATATGTTGAATATTCAATATATTAACTGCAAAATTTTACTTCTACAGTTTCAATTTAGAAAAAATTAAAATTAAAAAATTTCCACTTATAAATTAAGAAATTCTGATTTTTAATTGAATAATGTAAATTGTTCGTATAATAATTTTAAGGCAGATCTCTTCATTTTTTTTCAGCTAAAAAATTTCTATAGGACGTTTTAAAATATGTAAATACAATAAATTTAAACTTGTAAACTGATTTCTAATTTAAATACTACACACTTTATTTTGTAATATTTAAATAATTTAAATAAAAATGACTACAAATTATAAAATCCATATGTAATTAATGACTGTTATTTCTTTAATTAACAACAAAAAGTACTTAAAAAACTATAAACTGTACAAATGTTTATAAAATCAGTTAAAAATGTTTTTTATCTCCTGAAATTTAAAAAATGCAATATTTTATTCGATTATCAATAAAACAATGGATATTATTTAAATAAACACTTTAAAAAAAGGTCTATAATCCCGAATACTCAAAAAACTTCATCACAACTCTCTATACAATTACAGAAGTGGTTGTCGGAGTACCATCAATATATTTATCCTACACCAAAGGAATTTTACCACCAACTATTTCCATCAGTGGACAAAATTGCTACAAAGTACCGAAAGGTGCTTTCACTGGAGAAATCAGTCCCGCTATGCTTAAAGATTGTGATATTCCATGGGTGATCATTGGACATTCCGAACGAAGAAATGTCTTCGGAGAAAACGATGAACTCACTGCTGAAAAAGTCGCACATGCTCTGGAAGCTGGGCTCAAAGTATGAAAATTTTTCCTCCATTCCAAAACTAGATTTTTCTCGTTACTGGAATTTTAATATTTCTTCCTTAATTTATCAGGTCATCGCATGCATCGGTGAAAAACTCGAAGAACGGGAAGCAGGAAAAACTGAGGAAGTCGTTTTCCGTCAGACCAAAGCCATCGCCAACAAAATAAAATCTTGGGACAACGTGGTTCTGGCTTACGAACCAGTTTGGGCAATTGGAACTGGGAAAACTGCCACTCCGCAGCAAGCGCAGGAAGTGCACGACAAACTCCGAAAGTGGTTAGCAGAAACTGTGAACCCCCAAGTTTCCGAGACTCTGAGAATCATCTACGGAGGCTCCGTCACGGCTGGCAACGCCAAGGACTTGGCCAAGGAAAATGACATTGACGGTTTCTTAGTAGGCGGCGCTTCTTTGAAACCTGACTTTGTGCAAATTGTCAATGCCAAGCAATGAGCATCTAATTACTCTATTTCTGTAAATTGAGATGTAAAACAATGTAAAAATACTCCTCCTTTCGGCATAAAGGCTTTCAAATCTAATTGTAAATAAATAGATTGTTGCAATTGTTGAGATGACATTCTGTCAATTACAGATAATAAATGGTTATTCAGGTAATTGCTTGGAATTTGTTATTATAGTTTTTTGTAGTCCCAAAACAAGTTGCATTATAAAAGAAATTCGGATCTTGTCAAGTAATTGTTATATTAATAGAAAACTCATACAAATATCAACATTATACATTTCATGTAATCATTCTTTAATCATTCCTTGAGTAATCACCATAGCTGGAGGATCGATATCCTTGATGGTTGATTGACCGTCATATTTAGCTCGAGCCAAACCAACCATTGCCAAGGATTTGAAGGTGCGAGGTTCCCAAGCTGCTAATTCGGTCAAAGTTTTTCTACTCAATAAAATATCGCACTTTGTCAGGCCGTCAACAAGAGTACGTCTGGGCATGTTGAACTGGGCAGCAGCTCCATCAAGACGAGTATTCCAAAGCTGGAAATATGAATTACATATTGGAGAAAATTTTTTTTACATTTTTTATAAGAATTTCGTTATTTATAAAGTCCACCATATATAATTCTTATAAAAAGAGAGTTATATAAAAAATTATGAATTTTTGTTGAAATATTTGAGCATTATACATTTTTTACAAACTTTGATATTTTTATAGAAAATTTGCAATCTTATGGAAAATTTTGAATTTTTATAAGTTTTTTCTTATATGTATAACTTTACTTTCATTAATTTTCTATAAAAACGTGTATAAAAATTTCTACAAAAAATAACATTTTATAAGGAAAATTCTTTTTTTAATTGACTTGTAAATCAAGGTAATTTTTAAACCATTTTCTAAACTCAAAAACCAATTTATAGTGAAAACTGTAAATTTTCAATTTTTGGATTATAAATAAAAAAAATAGATGTAGTAGTTTACCAACTTATACTTAACATACTTCTTTAAAATCTTCTCTCTTCTGTTTCCTCCCCACTGAACAATACTGCAACGCACGATGTGCTCCTCTGATAGCAAGACTGTAGCAATTTTGCTTTCTGTTTTTGAAATGCTACAACAAAAAATTGTTTATATAACAGTAAAATCTCAATGTTAGTTAACAAGTAATTTTCAATTTAAAGACATGTTTTAATTTTGCTATAAAGTTATGAAAAAAAAATTTTTTTAAGAAGATTGAAAAAAAATGAATTTCAAAAAATAAAATATCAATTTTTAAAATAAGTTTAAAAAAAAATGAACAAAAAAAATTTTTTTCCTTCAATTAAAAAAAAAATATAAGCTCTATTTAATAAAGAACGGCTTAATATTAAATTCTTGTTTTTTATAGTATATGATTTTTTTTAAATAAATTACACCGGAATAAAACATTAATATTAAAATGTACGTGAAATCATGTTTGGAATAACAAAATATCAGATTAATTAGAATACTTCTTAGAATAAGTAAAATATTGAAAATTCTCGAAAATTTGAAAATATTGCTACAGATTGGTTAAGATGTAAAAGGTGTTTCAGTGTTTGTTTAATTTTATTTTTATTTGAGATTATTGTATAATATTTGTATACAATAATTTGTATAATAAATTATAGAAAAATAATAATTAATAATATTATTGATATGATAATAAAAAATATATTAATATAATTTTATAAATAATAATTGATAATATAATTGTATAAAAATAATATTCATAAAATAATAATTTATACAGGGTGATTCAACATGACCTGAGCACCCGAAAAATTTAGATTCCTCGTAAGATTCTAAGACAATATTTCCTTTGCCACTTTTTTCAAAACTCAAAATCCAAAAAGTTATTCAAGTTTGAGGTAAATTTTGGTATCTGATTTTTATCCCTACTTGTCGAGGTAAAGCATTTATTGTTTAAATTTCAATTTTCTTCATATTTTTCTGAGTCGGAAAGTCCTTTGCCACTTTTCGCAAAACTCAGAATCAAAAAAGGTATTCGAGTTTGAAATCTGAGAAATCTGATTGGTTGAAACTTCTAGCTCAAATATCTTTTTTGATTTTGGGTTTTGCGAAAAGTGGCAAAGGACTTTTCGACTCAGAAAAATATGAAAAAAATTTGGATAGAGTTTGGTCTGTGGTTTTCATTCCCGCTTGTTGAAAAACTTTCAAAATTGAAAAAATTTTGAAGTTAAATAACTTTTTTGATTTTGAGTTTTGTAAAAAATAACAAAGGAAATATTGTCTTACAATTTTACAAGGAATCTAAATTTCTCAGGTGCTCAGGTCATATTGAATCACCCTGTATAATAAATAGATAAAGGATATTTAAGATTTGATTTTAATTTAATCTTCGAGTGAATTTATTTATTCATGACTGTAAAAAAAGTTTAACAAATATGCAAGAATTTTCAGTAGTTAAGTCACAGTGGAAAATTGATTGAATTTTGGTATTTTATGAATACTAGAATTCCATGATTCGAAAAATTCGCTGTTTCGATGTATGTCATTTTCTGTAATTAGCATCTGAAAAATTTTGGTTTCTAAATGAAAATAGATAATTTCAGGTTATTTCGAAGATTTTTTTACATTAAAAATTCATATTTCAATAATTAAACCAAACACTGTTGAATTTACTGTTTTTTATCATTTATTATTTAAATTATTAATTAATTAAATCATAAAAATAGTAGAATAATGTCGGGTTATAAAATCAAGGGAAAAAAATTCAAAATTTCATTCATTTTCTCAATTTGACAGGTTAGATTACAACAAATTATTTACACGTTTCATTTATTCTCTAAATTATACGTCTTGTAAATAAAAAATAAGCTCGCAGTAAAAATGATCAATTCAATACAATGCATGGAAATATATTATAATAAATTGTTATTGTTAAAAATCATGAATATAAATAAATATCTTACAGCAGTCAAGCGAAAGATCCTTCTTTTACGCCAAAATGGATCGGGCCCTCTGTTGAGCATGCCTCTTTTGATAAAATTAAGTGCTGTAAGGAAAACCATTTTATCTGTTTTTAAATTGTTGTTTTTGAACTCGCTGTGGATAGAATAATAACAAATTGTAAATAACAAAAAAGTAATGTATGTCGGTTAACTTCGGCAGCGTTCGGCAGTTCTCGGCACTGTTCGGTCTTTCTTGTGATTTATCGTGAAGGGGTAAGGTCGACACCAAGGATATACTCTAGTATCCTTGGTCGACACTGTAAAAAATCCAAATGAAATTTACTGTCTGAGTTGGGCTGAGTAAAATTCATAGACCTTATAGTACATGGACTGGCCATTCTCCTATCTGTCCCAGCAAAAGTGGTTGGCCAAACATTGGAGGTTGGACTCGGTCTTCATCGCA